>LR994564.1:3172500-3477500 GCA_905187585.1 Cyaniris semiargus | reverse complement strand
TATGGTTCAAAGGTCTATGGTTAATGATTAGGTAAAAGGGAGTACCTTATATAGTGTTCTATGTAGATTGTAGAGTTTTGACAACAAGTAATTTACTTATTTATCATACTAGTACTAGTAAATTTATAAATGCGAAAGTCCGTTTGTTTCTTACCTCTTCACGCTTAATCTATTTCGATGAAATTTTGTTTGCAGATAGTTTGAGTCCCGGGGAAGGACAGGTTACTTTTTATTCCGGAAAAATCTGCGGTTCTCGCGCGATATACGAATTTTGGCGCAACGGAGTTGCGGGCGTCATCTAGTAAAATAATAATAATTATTAATTATCATGTTTGATGTTTTACAATTATGTTTATAGACTATGAGAAAATGAAAGTTTTTGCTTTTTAACTTATAAAACATTTTTTATAGCTATTAAATATTTTACAATGTAAATAACAATTGAAATGTACCATCGGAGAAATTATAACATGACCCGACCAAATAACGTAGGTCCTGCCGCCTATAAATTATTTTTTCTGATGGTACCTAAAATACAATATATTATAAAACTAAGCCTTTGCATCCGTTGTGGATGATTTATACAGTATTTTCAGAGCGAAGTAACCACTCCTCAAATACTGTAGTGCCTGGGACAAGATTTAAATGTCAGTATGGTTGCCCAAGCACATACGACATTCTCGCAACATAGTCGGCCTAGTCCAGAGGAAAGAACTAGTCAATACGTCTGGGGCCAACTATGTGCGGGTTTCCTCACGATGTTTTCCTTCACCGTACGAGCGTCCGTATTATGTACTTGAGATCAGAAAATGTCTCATTGGTACACACCTCCACCCGGGATCGAACCTGCACCCTACGAGTGCGAACCAAAGGTCTACCCATTAGGCCACGGACGCCCTTAAATATATTTAAGTATATCTATTAATAAGTTAATACTTCTCTGTATTTCTCGGAAATTAATTAATAGATATTGAACTGATATCTGTCGGTAACGGTTCTCCATATTTTTTCAATTCAATTTACTCGTTCACTCGTTCATTCGTTCAATAGAGATAATGGAATGAATCAATACACCGAGTATGGTCGGCAGATTTTATGTTGTCTGAACAAATTATAATAACTGTATGTTAATCATAATAACTCTATGTTATATTATAAGTATTTTAACATTCTCCAAATTAAACAATTTAAAAAATCAAAAAAGATAACATGTTGTTAATTATAAACTAAGTAAATTATAACTTTATAATATATTCTAATAAATATTTAAACTCTCGCACTACGCGCTAAAGCTCTGAACTGATTTTGAGGAGATTTGTTTGGAAATACTTTGAGTCTGGGATAGGAGATAATATTAGGATGGTAATATTGCCATGTTTTCGGTACGAATGTAGGCGCAACAAGTTGCGAAAATCATCCTTTCTCTGATTAAACATAATAATTGGAAAATAATTACTATGAATCTGTCCAAACATCTTAAATCGTATGCTCAAAACATCCTTCATCGATTTTCCCTTCATATACATTATTACACACCCCAATCTAATGCATATTTTTTACGCGAAAAAGGGGAATGAAAAAAAACTAATTAAAAAAGCAATCAAGGTTTTCTTGACGGCGCGCACGTTCGCCCATATCGTCTTACCCCACTTCCCGGGGAGTCCCCACTGGGGGCCACCCCTTTCCCCCCGAGAGGTAGGGGGTTACGGTACTAGATTTACGTAACACGTTTAAAGTGTGTTTTGATGAAGTAATCATCCTATTTCCCTGGACTACGTTTAAGAATTTTGCGGCCGGGCCTCGGCGACAATTTTTACTTCAACTCTTTAAATCTTTTCTTAACGACTCTATATAATGTTTCGTAAGCAATTTCCACGTCCAAATTGCGTTCGTAATTAAAATTGTTACTGTAATCTTGTTTTAAATTGTGTTGTAACTCTGCTTACGCTAATATTATAAGCGTGTGTTGGGCTGTTAATTCTTTACTCTTAGAGTAGGTTGCACCAACTTACTTTAACTACAACTTTAACTTTAACTATAACAAAATGTCAAATCTCTGGTTAAAGTCATTAATGGACTTAACAGTGGCTAAAATGACGCCATATTTGACGATAACCGTAACCGCTTAATTTTGGTCGGTTATATAAGTTAATGTTAAATTTGACATAAGGCTCAAAGTGTTGTCATAACAAATTATTTTTCCTTTAAATTTGTATGGATAATTCATTTCTTATACTCTCAACCCCATTAACTTTAACTTAAACAAATGTCACTTGGACATTTGTCAAGTTCTGTGGTTATTGTTATAGTTATTGCTAAAATTAACCTTAATTGTAACTATAACGACGCGCGACGCCTGTGTCGCAACCCACCCGTAAACTGATAAACCGATTCGAATGAAATTTAGCCACCAGCCTTCCTCGATAAATAAGACTATCCAACACAAAAATAATTTTTAAATTTGAACCAGTACTTCCACAAATTCTTCAGCTTTGTAAAATAAGTATATAGATACGATTTTCCCAAACTTTAAACCCGCTATTTATAAGGAATGGTAAGTTGTACGAAAAAAAGTGTTATGATATTTTTTGTAGAGAATTCTATGATCTACAATCTTATCCTACCTTTTTTTTTTGATTGTAGATAGAATGTACCATTTAAAAAAAATTGGAAAAATCTCATTTTCATACTTTTGACCTTGAATAAAAATTTTAGCACAAGGACGATCGCCGGGGACTTTTGAAGTTTTATTTATAATGTTGTATTTAACGTGTTTACAATTTTTCAGCTGTATGCGAATTATTCCTAGGCCAAAGTTTAATTTTCCTAGGCTATTAGCAGAGGGCCAACGAGCTCCAACCGTCCTGATCTTGGGCAGCCCCTAATCGTCCGCTGCCTTTAATCTTCATAATATCTTTGGTCCATCGAGGTTGCAGGACTACGTTACTACCTACGTGTTTCATAAAAGGTTTTATAATATACTAGATGACGTCCGCAACTCTATTGCACCAAAATTCATTTATTGCGCAGGAACTGTACATTTTTCAGGAATAAAAACTATCCTTTGTCCTTTTCCAAGACTCAGAGTATCTCCATACCTAATTTCAGCAAAATCGGTTCAGCGGTTTGGGCGTGAAGAGGTAACAGACAGACAGACACACTTTCACATTTATAATATTAGTATAGATATGGATTTAATGAAAGGCTGTCGGCAACATCCAGTGATTGGATCTTTTAAATATTTTACATACTGATTCATGAGTTCATGATACCTACTTAAATGTGTTTTGTATTAGTTTTTTAATTTCTTAATTTAATATTATATCACCAAAAACTTTGGAAAATATTCTTTAACATCACTTAAATGACGCGATGATCCTCGAAAAAGGGTACTCGACAATTTTCGCCCTCGGGAGGGGTGAAAAGTTTGCTTATGTTTTTACAATTGATCCACAAATAAAAACTTTTAACCATTTATTAATGGCAATTCTAAGTTAAATATAATTATATAAAAAATAGGAAGCAGGAGTAAGCAATAATAAATTACTTATCAATTTAAATCTAGGAGATTAAGGGTGCTGGTGAAGCCAAACAAGCGTAATTTTGTGAGTCGTGAGTCGCAGAATTTCGGTTTGCAGAAATTCTGCTGCATTCAGTTTCATAGTAAATTCCTACTTCATGAAAACGAGCGTAATTTTGTGAGTAATGATTAGTATGAAAAATAATTTACGCGACCGAAATTCTGCGGCTCACGACTCACAAAATTACGCTCATTTGGCTTCACCCTTAGAGAAGTAGGTACTTGCTTTATGGACCTAAAGTACCTAGATCTCCAGTTTCCTACATATTAGGTAGATGTGATTTTACTAAAACTAATAATAATTATATAATCAATAACCTTGAAGATACTTAATAATAATATAGGCAATAATATTATCTATGGACGCTTCTCACCACGTCAGTCTGGCCCCGTGCAAAGTACCTGAAGGACTTGTGTTACGGGTACCAGACAACGGAAATATATTTAATACTTTTATTATAAGTATTATGATACACATATTTAATACACATCCATGACCCAGGAACTTTAAAAACTTTTTGTTCCGTCGGCGGGATTCAAACCCGCGACCCCCGGCTTGAGCTACCAACGCGCTCATCCCCTGAGCCACAGAGGTCGTCAATCTTAATTATATATTTTTTTCAAAAATACAACTATTTTTATTTAAATTTGCACCTATGTTTATTATGCCTAAGCGTTCAAGTAAGAACACAATATTCTTCTCATTCTATCAATTGAGCTATCATTAGGTATTTTTCTAATTCAACTTTGTTCGTTCTCTCTTAATTACGAAAAATTTCAATAAACCACAGACGAAGTCGCGTCGCTCTCTAGTATTTGCATATCGAACTCATAAGACCCTTCCCTACTAATTTATACCTTCTTTCTCTTTCATTATAATTATTATTCTTGGCAATTTATTTTCGCACACGGGGGGGACCCCCCTAGGGGGACGGAGGGCAGCTTCTTCTAAATGTTCCCGTTTTTCGGCAAGAACTTAACGCACCCTTTCTTGGCCCTTTTTGTTTTTCATTACATTAACTTTTGAGACGGGCATAATGCCCTGCGGATGTGTGCGTATACTAATTATATTTTTGGTCGGTGAGTGTTTTCTGTCGGGCTGGAAATAAGGATTGTAAAAATATGTTGCGTGTATTGATTTTATTGAGAATACAATTTTGTTTTTTAAATTCTTATTATTGTGACATTAAGACAGGCATGTAAATATATTATTACATTACTAAAATGGTAAAAATAAAAATAACAACAAAAATAGTTATAAAATTTTACTCTCAATAAACAAAGTCAAGTATGAGGTAAAAAAGTTTAAAACGCACTTTATTCTATCGAAGATTAATATTTACTAATAAAAGTAGTACGTTTGTAATTATTCGAGACACACACACATTTCGAGTATCGTTGTCGAAATTGTTAAGTGCATCTTGACTAAACAACTCAAAAATAAAAGTTACGTTGCAGACATCTCAGACAACTTAGCCGCACACATGTTAAGTACGGAACCCACTCAACATAACGTCTCCACTCAAACTTCGTCTACATGCTCCGAAACAAAAGCGATTACAGACTTCGACTACTCGAAAACAAAACGCAATTTTCTCTTAAGAAAATGAGGGAACTCTTTCTCCCCATTGAAAAATCATCAACACCCTACCCGCCTCCTTCTTGGGGGGCCTGCGTACGCTTTAATTAAAAATAAAACATAAGATGTAACTGGATGAGCCGAGCGGCGGAGGAAAAATGAAAGAGAAAGCCGTCCGCCTCCCGGGGGGGGAGCCGCGTGGAAGTCGCGAGGGGGCGGCGGCGAGGAGGGCGGGGGGGCAAACACCCCCCTCGCTGTGTCACAGAATGACATCACTTTTCTTGTCGCTAATGAAGAGAACGTCTTAGATGGTTTTATTTTTTGCGAAACTTTATACAACTCGACAATAAATGTCCCGTGATAGTTAAATACAACTTAGGTGGGCTTTTAATTACTTTTTGTTGGTGCTTAAAAGTTGACGCGTAAATGTTTTAAAAATTAAATTATGCAGTTTTCAAAATTTAGGACCTACACGTCATTAGTATTATATGTATTAACTTGTATTTAATTAATAAAAACGAATAATAGCCAATATTATAGCCAATTTGGAAATAAATCATTTTTAGGGTTCCGTACCTCAAAAGGAAAAAACGGAACCCTTATAGGATCACTTTGTTGTCCGTCTGTCCGTCCGTCCGTCTGTCAAGACCCTTTTTCTCAGGAACGCGTGGAGGTATGAAGCTGAAATTTATATCAATTACTCAGGTCTACTGTCCCTTGAAGCTGTGAAAAAATCAAACTTCTAAGCCACCGCAATCAAAAGATACAGCCGTTTATGCCGCAAATTTTCGACACTTGCAAGGGAATCAAAACCTACAGGGTGCTTCCCGTGAACTCAGAATCTTGAAATTTGGTACGAAGCAACGTCTTATAGCATAGATAAAGGAAAAATTACGAAAACCATAAATTTTTAGTTACATCACATAATATTTTTTTTTTAATAATTTTAAACTTACTACCCATTTCCTCATAAACGCGTAGAGGTATTAAATTGAAATTCATACCAAATACTCAGGTCTATAATACCTTTAAGCTGTAACAAAATCAAACTTTGTAAACCTTGCAGGTTTGTACGGAACCCTCGGTGCGCGAGTCCGACTCGCACTTGGCCGGTTTTTATTTATTAAATAAGGAGGCAAACGAGCAAACGGATCACATGGGAAGCAACTACCGTCGCCCGTGGACACTAGCAACATCAGAAGACTTGCAAGAGCGTTGCCGGCCTTTTAAGAGGGTATACGCTCTCTTCTTGAAGGTTCACAGGTCGCAATAGTCCGTAAAGACTACTGGCGACATTCATTTTATATTTTTGACGTTTGGACGTATTATTATAAGTCCTGGAAAATAACATAGATATTTGTATAGCATTTCCCGCGCGTTAAATTCCTGAAAAGACCGCCTGCGTATAATTCATACTTATACTATAATCCAGAGCCTAAGCTACTCTCATACCAATTTTGATTGAAATGCACTTTATTATTTATAGTCATGGTTCTAAAAGCGCCACTCATGGGCGTATATAAAGGGGGGGGGGGGTCCTGGGGGTCCAAACCCCCCCATTACTATCCATCTTACTTGTCCAATCGACAATATTATGTACCGCACCGATTTTAATCGGCGAGGTACATGTATTTTTTTTTCTATTCACAGTATAATGATAATTATTATTATACTGTGTAGCGTGTCCGTAGGCAGAGTAGGTATTTTTTTTTATAAATATATTCAACATTCCGATATTTATATTTTAAAAAATACTTTTGATTTCCTAAACACGTTACATATTTGCTGCTGCGGCACCCTTCATGGGCGAGTCCAACTCGCTCTTGGCCGCTTTTTTACGTTAGGGACCCCCAATATCAAAGCTATATATACGCCCGTGGCGCCACTAATAAGCTTACATTTTGCCACAAGTACGTGCCTTATTTCTTAAGAAAAACGCCACGTCAAATCATTTTTCCACAACAACATTTTTCACCAAAGCAGTCTTGCTTGCTCAAAAGAAGTCAGTCAGCATAAGCAGTCAAAGGTAATATGTGCTCCTAATGAGAAGATCTGTCGATGCACAGACGATAGGAAAATTAAAGTGTCTAGACCTTAGAAAATATTAGCTTTTCAGTGTTTGTTACGATCATGTACGGCGCCCCATTTCCCCTATTCGAGAACATCTTATTATGAAAATGCTCTCAAAGAGATTCCAGATACATTATTAGTTTGATTTTTTAAAATGTAAGACAATGGTATGGAAAATAAGTACTGGCTTTACTCATAAATATATTTTTTATTTCGATAGGACTTATATTACTATCGTGGTTTCGCTGCGTTTGAGTTTAAACTACGATCTTGTTAGGAATTGCATTTGAAGATAGCTGATACTTTTTATAATATGAGTTATAACATCTTACATTTTCAATAAGTTTATTAGAGGCGTTGTGTTAGTACAAGGGCCAGTAAGTGTTCAAATTACTCCAAGGGCAGTTTTTATCCTATGTCCTTTGCCGGACCTTATAGTATGAATATTGAATCCAAATTTCATTAAAATCAAACCAGGCCCAAGTGTGAACGCTATACAACATTACGCTAACAGAAAGACAGATAGACAGACCGACACAGATATACAGAGACAGACAGGGATAGTTTCGTATATTTTATTAAATTCGTATGGATAATAATATTTTTCCTACATAATATAATTATAGACCAGTATACTGTTATAGAAATGCATCACACCTAACCAGGAAAAAATAAGAAGGGTATAATATACTCCAAGATGTATTCAAATTCACTTATTATCCCGTTTCCAGTGAAACCCCATAATTGGCTAAACAAACGAAGAAAACAAAAAATATTTCACGCAAATTAGACCAAAAGAATTCCAGACCCCACACACTCATTCAATTTTCTAACCCATTTGCTCCTCAGAAAAACGAATATAAATCTTCATACCCGTACTCCATAATTCCATAAGCGTGTGTACTTCTTATTTCCCCCATTCCTCCTCATTTTTCCCCATTTTCATCTTATGAATTGATTAAGAGTTCATATCGAATGGGGTTTTGTGCAGTTTTTTGCAACGCTCCGAACATGGAGTGGGAAACGTCTGGAAGTGCCATGTTTAATTTTATCTTAAACTAATGTTGGCAAACTCATCAAGAAAAAAGTGTATTATGCTTTGGTAAAGCGTTAGATAAAATATAGACATGAAATATTATAATCACTAGCAGGATTCAATATAAAGATAGCGTCTAGAATCAAAAAGTAAAAAAAAACTAATTTTGGTCAATTGTATTGGGCTAATTGTTGGGTGCACGGCACAATTTTTGAATTATAACGCGCATGTTGTCGATATAATATTTCAATTCTTTTCAAACGAAATACAAACGAAAATTTGTCCAAATAATGTGTATTTACAATTTACAACTACACTAAGATTAAAACAAATAAAGATTTTATCAAATACAGGCTCCTATGTTGCCCTTCCAGATCTTTTCTTTTTATATTCCGTGGCACCAACATTAGTCCCGTTTGGTATTGAAAGTCTGAGTGCATTTATTAATTTGTTATTGAACGTGTATTGAAATGCTAATTTCATCGGTTTCGGACTATTGAAATATTGAATGTTTTGAAGTTTATGTAATTTATGTAATTTATTCATATTTATAGTTTGATCACGATCATTATCTACCCAATTCTACTACATAATGTAGTTTCGTTTCTTGGTTTATCCAGTCTGTTTTCTACCTAACTACAAAATTGTATTCTCATAATTAAATCATTTAATAAAATTAGGTCTGGATTCAGAGAGCAACAAAGCTCCACAGATATGGGATATTGGTGGCAAAGTTTTACAAAGTATAATATGCCATCATATTATTATATCTAACTAGATGTTCCGCGCGGCTTCGCCCGCGTAATTTAGGAATTTCACGGAAACCGTACATTTTTCGGCAGAAAATAGCCTGTGTTTCTTCACGTGGTCTATTCTTTATGTGTGCCAAAAAACATAAAAATAGCTCCAGTAGTTCTTAAGATAATAAGCTATTTCATATAATTTTCCCTGTTTTTTCCACATTATCTTCTGTTTCTTCGCTCCAATTGATCTTAGGTCAATAATATATAGCCTATAGCCTTCCTTGATAAATGGGCTATCTAACACTGAAAGAATTTTTCAAATCGGACCAGTAGTTCCTGAGATTAGCGCAGTCAAACAAACAAACAAAGAAACTCTTGAGCTTTATAATATTAGTATAGATTTATGCAGTAGTGAGACCAACAAAAATACACAGATGGTATCTGCTATAACAGATAAGTTTTAGGGGAACTAAGCTACTTCACAGTAAAAGGTTATACATTGTGTAACAAAAATAAGTGATAATACTTTAGGGTGTGTACGTGTTCCTTGTAGAGAGTTCACCCATACAAAAGTGAAAAAAAAAATTCGTCTTTCAGCGCTGCTACTTTCACAGTGAATTCTCTACAAGGAACACGTACACACCCTAAAGTATTATCACTTATTTTTGTTACACCCTGTATATTTTATTAGCTTTATATTATGTGTATTGTGTGTTATATTTTTACCCTACATAATGTTATATTATGTACGCTTCAAACCACGTCTTTTTTGTCCCGTAAGATCTTTAAGAACTTCATTCTTTTTTTTTAAAATACTTCGTTTTCAATCCACCGAAACTTACACTTAAAAATTCCAATCACCAAGATGAATATTTGAAACATCTCATGGGGCGCGTGGGCTTAATGATCTAATTCTTGTCATGTTGAGGAAAGGGTTAGACCCCCCTAAAAAACTTGAAACAAACCCCGCAAAAACCGAAGACGTTGACCCCCCTGGGGGGGCGAAGGAGGCGGTGAATAATTATAAAAGAAATAAGATAGACGTTGACTTGGCGCAGATGAGTAAATACTGCTTATATATTTAGTGATATGTTGCGTTTTGTTTTGTTAATTTTGAGGATATTATTAAAAAATCAAATATTTTTTGTGTCTCTATCAATTTGTTATATATACTTACTGACATGAAGTTTTTGAGGCTAAAAAATATTGTCATATTATAAAGTATCTCCCTTCATATGGGCGAACTAGCACCCAGAGGAGAGTCATCCATGAGATGAATTTGTTACTTTTAGTTGGACACTATTTTTCTGCCTTAAGAGGGCGACTAACGCAAAAAAATCAAACATCGCCCTTCTCTCTTCACACTCACGCGTCTTTCATATGCCAGGTGAAAAAGGACGACGCGGAATCATCGCCAAATTAGTTTTTTCTTAGTAACTCGATAAATATACAACATTTTAAAAATCCGCTAGGTCAGTGTCTTTATCTAAGTAGTAGATCATACTACTTCAAATAATCAACTAAGTATACCAAACATCTTTAGTTAATTATTTGAAACCTTATTGTTACCACGTTAGCCAAAAAAATTGTCTAAGTTTATAATTAGTTATATTTTTTTCCCAGTCATTTATCTTCATTTAAGTTTAATTAGTATTAGAAGAACTTATAGTTCTGACTTTTAAATATATTTTTTGTCGTTCCATGTATTGTAACGCTATTATATTTTCATCTTTATCGTCTCGATTAAGAAGCAAATCGTCGTATATTATAAGCAAATGTATGTAATATTCTAAAATATTTTATCGGTACAGGAGATAAAAAAGCCTAGAAAATTGACAAGTTAAAAACCTTATACCTACTTACTGTATTTAATTATAAGCATAGGGATTTAAGCCACAGAAAATTGTTTAAAGACGACTATACCCCTTTACACATGGTAATCGCCCATATATTTTGTCTAATACGACCAACGTGGAGAAGGCTTATAGGTTAATGCTCATGAACATACATTGTAAGTTCACCATTTTTTCTAACAAGAACCTCCTCATCACAAAAAACCTATGTCGTGCTCCTTAAAAAAAAAAACTTTCCAAGATTTGAAAATAGAACAGTGTGCAGGAGCATTCCCGCCCGATGGAGCGTGGCGGTGGGGCGAGGGGGGGCAGGGGGGTAAATTGATTACGTGTAAGGCTGTAAGACTACTTATATGCACCTCGGCGACGTTTAAAGCCATTTCCACTAGACGAGAGTTAACGAATGTATTGAATTTGCAGCTTCTGTTTAAAATGGGAATAATGGGAATATTAATCTGTGTATTTTTGAACTACGGCAAAATCTTAGGACTTAGGGTATGCATTGGTTACTAATGCACACTTTAAGGCAATTCAGACCGCAACGTGACGCGTAGATGTATTTCAAAATTTGTATGGATTTGAAAGATTTGCAAGACGTCTCACGCAATTGAAATCTGTCAATTCAGTAAAGACTTACTTAGGCTGCGTTTCCACCAGAGATGTGTTGCGAGGAATGTGTTTTAATATCCAATAGAATCGCTGTACTGAGCGAGGTCACGTCAATGAAGCGATTCTATTGGTTCTCAAAAATACATTCCTCGCAACACATATCTGGTGGAAACGCAGCCTAAGTAAGGCTTTACTGAATTGACAGATTTCAATTGCGTGAGACGTCTTGCAAATCTTTCAAATCCATACAAATTTTGAAATACATCTACGCGTCACGTTGCGGTCTGAATTGACCCTTAGATCAAATCTCGTACGTTTTTTTTTTGTCGAAATCGATTATTATTAACGATGCTAATTTCGCTTATGGCTCACTTAAGAAAACATACCAACTTTTATAAGTATGTTTTCTTAAAAGAGCCTTAGCTGTCTGATGTCGGCAAACCAAAAATATGCACACCAAACATTTATCATTGTTATCGGTTTTTCGTTTTGGAATTAAAATGATTAAAAAAACAAATCCCCCGTCTTTTAATCAGACCTCGTTACGATGTGCAAATGAAAATTCTAAAACCTTATTTCATACCCTGTGTATAAATCAACTTCAGACTAAAAAAAGATAACCATGAACTTGCAGCAAGTGAAAACTGCAGAGATAATGCATAAAAGGAAATCGTCACTCCTTATTTGCATATTTTCGGGACCCCTTTGTTCCGAACGTGTGTGGCTCGAGAGTAAGCGTGCAGATCCGACACTTCCAAGTCAATTTTGTCGTTGACTTGGAAAAAGTTGATTTGTCAGCGGAGATACATTTCCTGAACGTATTATGTAAAGCTGTTATTTGTTTATGAATTTATTTCTGTAATAGTACAAGTAGAAAAACTATTTAGGGATTTTACCTCCTACAGGTCCAGGCCTGCTTATTTTTCACATTTAACGTTTCACTTGGAGTGAACGGCGAAAGAAAGAGAAAATTTGATAAAAAATAAACCATCAATTATCAGTTATCACTAAACTCACAATTGTCCGAAAAAATCTGAGCTAATTTACTTTGCACGCAGTAAAGAGTAAAGTTATAAAAATATTAAGTTGCAAAATTGTCAATTTATAAGGATAGTTTAAAAAATCTTAATTACAACTTTTAAACTCCGTATTTATTTTCTTAAAACTATCGATGTTTAAAGAGTAAAGCTTTTTATTTATGATTTAATAAAATGAGTTTAAACAATAGTTTCAATAAGCAGTTATAAATTATAATAACCAATGAGATGAGTAAGTATGCATTGCAATTTGCGACCATAACTACATAATAATCATCGCGAATTCACCGAGTTTTTCATTTTATTACAGACTGTCCACTCTACGGCTGTCTGCTCTCCGGTCGTACGGGGAAGTCATTAATTTTTCAAGGCTCAGAGGAAGCGTGGTTTTTTTGGGAGGGTCCCAAGCACTAAAGATGGCAAAGTGCGATTCCACACGGATAATTCTAATTACGCCCGTCAAAGTATTTAGCTGAAGTAACTTGATTACCGCGCGTAATGGGGCGTCTGATGGACTACCTGAGTAGTTCTCATCATCATCATCATTTATATCACCTTCAGCGTTTATGTCAACATCATCATCAACCTCATTTACGTCAGCATCATTCAACTGAAGCTAATCGATGTAAAACCTATGGACGTTTAGAACATAAGACGAGAAACGGGCAGTTTTTTGACAGTTATCAACAACTAGATGACGCCCGCAACTTTGTTGCGCCAAAATTCGTTTATCGCGCGGGAACCGTATATTTTTCCGGGATAAAAAGTATCCTATGTCCTTTCCCGGGACTCAAAGTATCCCCATACAAAATTTCAGCAAAATCAGTTCAGCGGTTTAGGCGTGAAGAGGTAACAGACAGACAGACAGACAGACAGACAGACAGACAGACATACAGACAGACAGACACACTTTCGCATTTATAATATTAAGTATGGATTGTAATCATCTTTGTGACGGTGCCCACAATTAGCGCCATAATCCTGCATCGCGCTATCAAAGTTTTCTTAGTGCGTCGGTAAAATACAACAGTTGAAATCAATCACGTGGGCTTTGGCCTGACCGAGAATAACATCTCCGCCATGTAGTATCGCCATCTTAATTGTCTCAGAATGTTAAATACAATCCCTCTTACTAATAAAAACTTCTTAAACATGCGTTCAGCGTGTGAATAGTTAAACAGGAGTTTTTAAGCTACACACACGTTACACAGAGTCTGTACAGAGAAATTATTATGGAAATGACAGCATCGTTATACAGGCCTTATGTCAAAAAATAATTATTAGTAGAAAAAATTTTATGCACCCTCTATACACGCTGTGTAAGTAACTTTTTATTAGTATATTTTTATAAATTTTACTTTACAATACTATTTTATTTAAAATACAAAATAATATAAAAGTGTAACAAAAAAGTAAACAAATTGTTTTGGACGAATTTCGACCACGTGGTGATATCCCCAATTCCTAACAAGAAAAGTGGCAACATAACAGCTTATTCTGTACTTTCCCCTTTAGTTTTTCCACTATAATTATATTTAATTGGATGATATAACATTATTTCGGTTCGCGTATATCAAGTGGGGATGGGGTGGGCTCGCAATTAAAATTATAATTTTTGGCAAGAGTTTTTACCCCTTCTTTATTTGTATCTTTGACTTGGCCCGCCGGCGATAAGGGTGGTGGTGCACTGAGATTAGAAATATGATCTTTAAATAGGTGTAGCTTTAGGGTATTCGTTTTTTAAGCTTTGAGGGACAAGGATAAATCCAATGTGTATTTGAAAGTGTGATATGATATATCCTTATAAGCCATAATACACATTATGACCTCGCAATTATTGACTATAATTGTTATTATATCTCCCGATAATTTTAGATAAAAATGTTAAGCCCGAATAATAATAATCAAATAATGATAGGCTCGATCTATTATGTTTGTTTCTCATTAGTCATTACATAGAAAATCGTAAAACAAGGCACAACAATTCATCTTCAACCACGAAATTTCAATGGAGGTTCGTGTCACATCTCATGGTTTGGACTTTAAGCCTAGGTTAATGAAACAAATAAGACCCAATATACTCCAGCACATAAGACGTCATGTCAGCGTTGCCAGACGTTCCGATTTTGGCGGGACGTCCCGATTTTTTCATCATAATTAAATGTCCCGCGCGGGACAGGCTCAGTCCCGCTTTTCGGGGAAAGTCCGAACGTACGTGCAGCGTGCTGAGAAAGAAAGGTGCGTAATGAAGATAAGAGTGTCGGAACTCGGAGGTAGAGGGGTGGATTTTCTTTGGCTACTTTTGCTGTCTATTGTCACGTAAACGTTATTTTATTGCAAATAAAAAGATAAAAATTCAATAAACATTTGATTTTATACCTTTTTATACTTTGTCCCGCTTTTGACTGAAGAATCCCGCTTTTTCACTCAAAAAGTTCCAAAGTTCCGACTTGGCACAAAAAAATCTGGCAACGCTGCGTCATTTATCCATCGCCATATTGTACTGGTGTGTTACTGGTTAGACAAGTGTGACGTATTGTTATGACATCCCAACAGATTCATATAACATATTCGTCAATGCACTGCACTATGGAAAATGGTAGAACTAGAGCATATCATAAATGGATTTTAAAAATATCACAATTTGAATGAAATATTTATTGCATTCGATACTCTAATAACCAAATAATCTTAATCAGACATTTTTTTGTTCTAAAACTGCATAAATATTTTTTTTTCATAGGTTGAAGTAAGTTGAAGTAGCGGATGGCTCATTCAAATGTTTGCATACACGTAATTCAAATGAATATTGTGAAAAAAGTATTTAGCACATGCATGCGGTTTTATACATTTTTAAAAAGGATATTTTATGTTCTTAATAATGAGCTATTAACTTTTTTTAATATGCTTTTTATTTTTGAGTAAGTACTTAAAAATTGACATACCCTATTTTTCACTTTTCTTTTTTTTTCGTCGAAGGTTTTCACATTTACCGACGGCTCGCGACGCGCAACTTTATGTGTTATTTAATAGCCTAACTATTTATAAATGAAAAATTAAAAAAATCAGCTGCGGAAGTTTGCGGTCCTGGAAGTTATGGGAAAAAATGTGATAGCGGTCGGAGTAGATAATTCGGTATCTTTTGCGGTTACTGCTGACATAGTTTACAAAAACTATATTAACCACAATATTTTGATAGCAATAGTTTATCATCTATTTTGCACTCGTCGTGCATGAGTAAATATGCATAACATTCATATTAGTACGTATTTCATATCTAAAAAACTAGTATATAAGGGGAAGCAAATATCTTCAAATTGCACACTTCAGCGTGTATTTCATATTGAGTGACACTTATTTAAATTGGTTATTTCCATTAAAATGTCAACTTTCAACTGTACTAAGGGCGATTTCATCATTCCCTATATCGAGCGTGGCAGAACCTTGGAATCGTTGTCCATAGTTCTACAGCAAACATTAAATGTTTCTGAAAACATCTTGTGTTTTGTAATTGGTGACATTCAAAGAAATATTCTGCCTTCTTTCAATAAGCGCTGGGCTCAAGCATCACGGAAAAAGGACGAATTTATTCGAAATAATACAAGCTGGCTGGAGTCAGGATATTCAGTACAGTTTCCGGAGTCTGAAGCACATTCACTGCCATCAACTTCTGGTAAACGAGGAAGACCGTGCATTGCTTATGGAGACTCCTCAGAATCAACAAAGAAAAGGAAAAACACTCTTTTACTAGAAGAATATGGGTTTGAGCACATTTGTAACGCATTTTTGCAAGGACTGCGGGCCTTAGGTGAGTATGCAGAGGCTCATCTTGTTGAAGAGCTAAGAAACTCTGAGAGCGAAAAGAAAAAAGTTTTCTCGACTATGTGGAAAGAGTCAAACCAAATGAAGATTTTATCTGATACAGAAGCATTGAGTGCTTTTATTGATTTGGATCTAACTAAAGCACAATATATGTACCTAAGAAATTTAACCAACGAAAGAAAGTGTACAATGTTTCCCCCATATTACAAAATACAAGAAATAAAACAAACTTGCTATCCACCATCTTCTACAATCGAAATCACAAATACTTATGCTAAAGTGATTAATATACAAGACTTACTGGACCACACAGTTGCCAGAATTTTAAAAATTAATCCAGTTTTCCTAGAACAACACAGAAATTTAATCCTTTACTGTAAATGGGGATGTGATGGTTCATCTGGCCAAAGTCAATACAAGCAGAAACTGCCAGAAGAATCGGAAACTATTTCAGATGCCAATCTGTTCGTCACTTCATTAGTTCCCATTAGATTAATTGATGACCTCTCACAAGCCATTATTTGGCAAAATCCAGTACCTTCATCTGTTCGTTATTGTAGACCCATTTCTATTGAATTTTGTAAAGAAACTCCTGAAAAAACTAAGGCAGTTGTAGACGAAATTACCAGACAAATTGAATCTTTACGCCCGTCATTAATAAACAAAGATGGTGTTGCAGTAAATGTGAAGCACGAACTTTTTCTAACAATGATTGATGGTAAGGTGGCTCAGGTCCTAACAGAAACTCCATCGGGTTCTACGTGCACGATATGTGGGGCTACTCCTCGACTTATGAATGACCTATTAAAAGTGACTGCTAGACCTGAAAATGAAAGTGCTTACCAATATGGATTATCCACATTGCATGCCTGGATTCGCTGCATGGAAATGGTATTACACATTTGCTACAATCTTGACTTTAAGACTTGGTCTGCTACAACAGAAGAAAAAAAGAAATTGAAGAAAGAAAAGAAGGAATTTGTTCAAAAACGTTTCAGGGAAGAGCTAGGATTAATTATCGACAAACCTCGTCAATTAAGTGGAAACTCAAGTGATGGAAATACAGCACGAAGGTTCTTTTACAATTACACTTGCTCGGCGAACATAACAGGTGTTGATGAAACATTGATTAAACGCTTGTATATTATTTTACAAGCTCTCTCTTCTGGAATGATGATCGATCCCGAAAAATTTGGAGTTTATGCCTTAGAAACTGCGCGAATTTATGTTAGTAACTATGATTGGTACTACATGCCATCCTCCGTGCACAAATTACTTATACACGGAGAAAGCGTGATCAAACATTTTTCTGTTCTTCCTATTGGGCAACTGTCGGAAGATGCACAAGAGTCGCGCAATAAAGACTACAGAAATATGCGCCTGCACCATGCCAGAAAATGTTCCCGTATAGCTACAAATGAAGACGTATTTAAAACGCTTCTATATACTTCAGATCCATACGTTTCAAGTTTAAGAAAACCTTATGTGAGAAATGTGAAGGATCTTGATGAAGAGGCACTAAGTCTTTTGAAGGTGGTACCTGAAGGTGATCCTACATTTACACCGGAAGTAATTTTAGTTAGAAATAGCGAGGATAATAACAATTAGATATAACATTATAAGTAACTAAAACCTAGAATAAAACCAATAATATTATAAGATTTGTCTAATCTAAGATAAATTAGTTTGGTGTGAGGCATAGATAGGTACTATACGATTTTATAATTTTATGTATTTTATTATGCTTGTGTGATAAGTATAATTTTACTCATATTACTACTTATTTATAAAAAATAAACTACTCGTATTACTTTTTTATCTTTTCTTTTTTTTTAACCTAAAATAAATATGTATACAATGAAAAAAAATACAAAAATTGATTATTTTTAAAATCTTTGTATATCACTGTATACATGTGCCAAATCTCAATTCAATACGATGAAAAACCTTGAAGTTACAGATTTTTGATCCGATAAGGACCCAAATTTTCCACTGTGCACTGGCGTATATTTCAGTACGAATCAACAATGGCGTTGACTCGACGTCATGAGCACTGACGGTGGCGAGTATACTGGATTATATTACGGAATATACGCTAAACGAATTCACAGAGTAATTAATGACATCAATATAAGCTGCTGCGCTCTGTGTGTTCCAAAGCTAACCCCCAAAAATACGTTTCTTTGGACGCCCCCACCACCATTGTAAGCACCCTTTAGGTATTAAATATTCAT
Organism: Cyaniris semiargus; assembly: GCA_905187585.1. Taxonomy (NCBI): domain Eukaryota; kingdom Metazoa; phylum Arthropoda; class Insecta; order Lepidoptera; family Lycaenidae; genus Cyaniris; species Cyaniris semiargus. The sequence goes on along the minus strand of LR994564.1, from coordinate 3,458,937 downwards.
TTATCTCTTTAATTGTACCTCGCGCACGTGATTTTAGTTTTTTTGTTTGAGATTAAAAGGAAAAGACACACACACATATACATACGTATACACAATACTTTTAAATTAGTTACAATATGATAGGCTGGCCTACACAACACAGGTGTCCTAAACCCATAGTGTAGGAACAAATATTTGGAATTAAGATTATCTAAAATCTAGATGGTAATATTTGAACTTTTTTGCAAATAAAGACAATATAATATATATTTTATTTATTCACAACTAGCCGCCCGCAACTTCGTTTCGCCAAAATTGGATTATCATACAGAAACCGCATATTTTTCCGGGATAAAAAGGATCGTATGTCCTTTTTTTGGACTCAAAGTATCTTCTTACCAAATTAAAGCAAAATCTGTTCAGCGGTTTGAGCGTGAAGAGGTAACAGACAGACAGACATAGTTTCGCATTGGATATTAAAGAAATTCCTATAAGAGTTTTAAACCTAACATTTAATTAGCAAAACAATATTTTCGTAATATTCCGTTCTTTCCCAACTCTTTAAAAGCCAGTGCAAGCAAAAATCCAACTTGGCGAAGTCCTCGAGACCACAATTCTCTTGTCTTATGAAAACCTTGAGTGTACCGTCCATTTGAAGTGTGTACATCTGAACAACTCCGAAGGATAATTGCTAGGGATACTGAGTTTTAGTCAAACTGCATTCAACAATAGGGAATATTACTCAAAGGCCGACAACCAGGTGCTTTGACGCACTCTTCGCGACCTCTTCACAACCAGCTCTTCTGATGTTGCGAGTGTCTATGGGCGACGGTAGTTGCTTTCCATCAGGTGACCCGTTTGCTCGTTTGCCTCTTATTTATTTTAAAAAAACGGTCGTAGCAGAGGGCGCTACTAATACAGTAAATAATCCGACCATAATCATTGATAGAAACGTTGTCAAAATTCGAACAAAACTTTTTGTTTACTGTCCGTGCTGGTGCTGCCGTCTAGCGTGAAAAATTGCAGTAATATATCCTATTTTAAGGCGACGCCTTGATAATTTGGCTGTAGCGATATCGATTTTTCTCAGCAATGACTAAAGCTAAGAAATTAAAGTTCTTTGTCAGTATTCATCATGTCTTTGTCTTTGAAATTTGAATTACCCATAGCATAACACGATTGGTCAACTTTTATAACACAGAATAATCAATCAAAAAGATCTCTGTAAAAAAAGGATAAGTACTAATTTTGCCAACAGAGGAGAGTGATTTAAGCTTCCAAAATTTGTACATGGATTGGTTCAAGCATACACTTTAATTTGCACATAGCTTATATGAAATATATTTATGGTTTTTAAATTACGCGACAAAAACTATTTTGTCGCTTACGCCCTTTCCATTTCTTGCTGTTCCATTTCTTGTTTTCTATGAGACGCCGGGCCGGCCTCTCATAGAAAACAAGCAATCTAAACATATCCAACACGGTTTTTTACTTTAACGCGGCGTCACCTTAACAGCGAGGTAGAAATGTAAGGGATTTGATGTAACGCATTGCAAACGCCATGCAACTTAGTGATGTGATAAAATCCTAAACATTTTGATTTCCATTTTTCTTGCTGAAATAATTGAATGTAACTTGACTGAAGGCTCAGATCTTCAAAACCATACTTTTTAAGACGGCTCTTGTATAGTTTAGACTTTAGACTACGTTGGGTTTTTACGTGCAGAAATATTTTTGCCGTATCTCTGTTATGTGTTTTATCTGTAATATTATAAATTATATTAAGTTCTGAACATGGAATGCAAAAAATATTTAAAATATGATTTGCTGGGGGCTGATGATGATGAAATCTAACTACGCCAATATATCGTTCAATATGAAATATTTCATTTGTGCCGTTCAGTAAATTTAATAAAAAACACCAACCTACCGCAATACACTCTACAAGCTTATTTCATTACTAGTTAGGGCTGCCACAAAATATTTATGCATATACAATAAATACAGTCAGTAATTTAATATTATTTAACTATGTTTCACCACTTTCTGATAAGTGCCGGAAGCTGTCATATAAGTAGTGGATAGCCTATCCGGCACTTTGTCAGGAAGTGGTGAAACAGGCCCTAAATATTGTATTTATTGTGTGATTTCGAACTTAAACTTAACCACGTCTCCATTCCTAAACTCAAATTTTGTTACAATCGAATGAAAATTAGAAGTTCTTATTAGAGTTTAAAATATGATAGTAACTCCACAATCATTCTAATCCAAAAAAAAAGTCCACTGTGGTAAGAATTAGTTGAAAACATGTTCAGAACTAGCTTTGCCCCGCGGTTTACTACGGAAAAGAGTTTGTGATATTTTCCCGTAGTTAAAGTTAATCCAGGGTATCAGCTAGCTCCATGCCATTATTGAAATCACTCCAGCCATTTAGACGTAAAAAAGTAACAAACATACTCACAAACTTTCGCATAAATTATAATATAAGTATGATAAGAAAAGTGGTACGTGTCAAAAGCCGTACATTTTCATCCAAATCAAGGAAAATTATCATTACATCCAAGAATGCAAGATATATCAACCCTAAAGCCACGTCTTACTCCCATTTGATTATTACTTCAGGGATGGAAAGGAATATAGGATCAAAGACATTAAGGCCGGACTTATCTAGTGCATTTAGACGAGCTAATAAAACCTGGAATCCTCGAGCCACATTAAAGTGAAATAAAATATTTATTTACGTACTTGGAGACATATTACCTTCATTTACTACGCAAATTTCTACGTATTGAATACACAATATTAAAGACAATATGAATGCGATGGAACATAATAATTGAAGACATAAGTGGATGAAGTAGGTAACTAACAATTTGAAAACTGTCGTTTTTTGCATAATTGACCCAATTCAGACCACAACGCGACGCGTAGATGCATTTCAGTACTGAATTGACGGATTTCAATTGCGTGAGACGTCTTGCAAGTCTGTCAAATCCTTATACATTTAGAAATGCATGTACGCGTCGCGTTGCAGTCTGAATTGACTCTAAAAGGAGGCTTTATGGCCGGGAAAATTATTTAAAAAAAAAGTGTATTTCATATATAGCTAGATGATGAAGTAGAAAAGTTACAAGGTATGTTCAAATTATAAGGGAAAAATGAGTAATTGCTCGAAGTTCGGGTTCCCTAGAACAATTTTTTTTTTGATTACTATCAAGCAAATTTTTGTGAGTATCTTCATTTTGATAAGATGAACAACAATTTTATCTGCGAAAAATCTCGAAAGTGGTAGCTAACAGAGATAGAAAGGATTTCATACTTTAATTTGATGGTCCTAAAATATGGATTATTCTATTTGTAGGACAATATTACTTTTAAATATATAATTATTAACCCATCAATATACAAAAAATCAACTGGTTAGGGTTCCGTAGTTAACCAAGTTTTGTTGATTACAGAACCCTAAAACGGAACCCTAACCAGCAGATTTTTTGTATATTGATAGGTTAATGGTTATTTAATTTAAGAGTAACATTGTCCTACAAATAGAACAATCCATATTTTAGGACCATCAAATCAAAGTATGAAATCCTTTCTATCTCTGTTAGCTACCACTTTCGAGTTTTTCTCAAATAAAATCGTTGTTCGTCTTATCAAAATGAAGCTACTCACAAAAAATTAGCTTGATAGTAATCAAAAATAAAATTGTTCTAGGGAACCCGGACCATATAGTACATTTTTCCCAACAAAAAGTTTCCTTTGTCCTTATTCATCTCTCAAAGTATTTCCAAACCAAACTTCAACTCAGTTAAGCGGCTTAAGCGTAAAAACAAACAGACACTTCCACATCTATGCTAATATTATAAATGCGATAGTGTGTCCGTCTGTCTCGTGTCTGTTACCTCTTCATGCCCAAACCGCTAAACCGATTTTGTTGAAATTTGGTATGGAGATACTTTGAGTCCCGGGAAAGGACAAAGGATACTTTTTATCCCGGAAAAGTGCACGGTTCTCCTCCATGAACTAATTTTGGCGCAACGGAGTTGCGGGCATCATGGAGTTTATAATATTAATAGAAATTATCAAACAATTTCTCCAGGTTTGTATTTGTGTTTCCAATTCAAAGGGAAAACACGTGTTTAAGTAAAACAAATGTTGAGGGTGAGGTGAGGCGTGGCGGTGGTTTCCATTACCGCTTAACTGATATCGACAGCTCGTGCAGCTTACAAACATCGAGCTGTAATATTGGCGTGACGTGGTATTGTTTTCTATTAAGGGCCTTCCCTACGGAGATTCCGTAATTTACCGTATTTAGAGCCTTATAAACTCATAATTTGAAAGCTACAAAGTTATAATAAAAATACAGCAATAATCTTCAGTATATCAACATTCCTTTTCCCGTTTTAAATTTTCTATTTTTGTTTATTATACTCATGATATTGGCTTCCAAAGTAATACCAATTTATTAAAATTGAAGTATACTTTCAGCATCTCCCTAGTATTTACAAATTACGTTTATTTGAAACACACGACAATAGATAGACAATTTTATTAAGTACATATTCCCCGTTTTAATTTTTTTTTAGATCAATTTTGAACTAAGATGAGTAAAAAAATATGATTTTTGTGCGATCTCGGCAACGCGTCAAATGTATGGTCAAGGTCGTTTGCTCGGGGGATGGCCTTAACATAGGAGGTTATCAATTCGACCCGTATGTATGTAATATTTCCAGAACTGCCCAGTTATATTATGAATGAATGAATGAATATGCTTTATTGTGCTCAAAATGTACAAACATAATAAAATAAGTTACATGATGTCAGCATGAGCACAAAGGCGGCTTTATCGCTATGAAGCGATTTCTTCCAAGCAACCTCTGGCGCATAGAAACAAATTACAACACAGTGCAGCTAGAGTTGGAATAATACTAAGTCGAAGTAGGCTTATCATAAATCTTATAATTAGGAATAATCTAACACACACCTTACACTAAATACATATTGGGTTAAATACTATTATAAATAATATACTAATACACAAAATACTAGATATAAACAAACTAATATATATTTTAATACAAAATAGTATTATATATATATATATATATATATATATATATATATATATATATATATATATATATATATATATATATATATATATATATATATATATATATATATATATATATATATATACTTCAGGCAAGTATATATATATATATATATATATATATATATATATATATATATACTTGCCTGAATGATATTAGCGTTATGTATCAGCGTCTGAACAAATGTGCCAAATACCAAAAGTGTATGTATGTTATAATTATTATGATGTATCATGTATGTATGGATGTTTTTATGTTTGTGTTCGCATATCTCCGAAACTACAAGTTCGATTTAAGTGATTCTTTTTTGTTGTACTAGGTATTGTTCAACTTAGGGAATACTGCAAGTTTCATCAAAATCGGTTCTGTAGTTTTTGAGATACGGAATTTTAATTCTTAATTACGCACAATTTTGATGTCGGTGAAATATCTTTTTAAAATACTATTATTTATTTACGTGGTAAAATGACGTAGAAGTTTAGGTAGAACGGATATTTTAATCAGTATAAAAAGTAGGTATAGAATACATAATATATTAGTGTTATAAGAACAAGGTGTGGAACAATGTTACTTTCAAAATTGGGGCAGTCGGTAGGATATTGCTATCAAAGTTCGAAGGTTAAACAAAAAAAAAACAGCTAAGTGCGAGTCGGACTCGCGCACGAAGGGTTCCGTACCATTATAGAGCGAAGGTAGGAAAAAAATTGGGTTTTTTGTATGAGAGTCCGCCTTGAATATTTATTTTAAATATTATACTTAAGGATTTTATAAATATTTCAATTATTTGTTGTTAGAGCGGCAACACAAATACCTACACAAATGAAACTTGAGAAATCCAGCTACACTGGTTCTTGAGATGCAGCCTGGAGACAGACAGACGGACATACATCGAAGTCTCAGTAATAGGGGCCCGGTTTTACCCTTTGGGTACGGAACCCTAAAATACGTCTTGTGAAATTCATTCGATATCTAATACACACAAACAAAAGTCATTGTTTAAAAAGTTTCACAAAAGTCACATTTTCTTTACATGTACACAATATCTCAACACCAGCTTTCACAATAAATGAGAATAAAAACTCAATACAATTTCTTTCAGGCGTGGTCTGTTGAAATAAAACTGAAACATACCAATACACTTAAAAATATTCACACGTTGCAGAACACATTCTATTTTCAAACATGTTCTTAAAAAAATTTGTTTCAACAATGTAAAGCACCCCATTCACGACACAATGGGGTTTTGTTGAATCGCATGACCCGTCGTGTATGCGTTCGTGTATGGGTGCACTCACTGGATTGTTTTGTTTTTTATTCTGTATTTCCCTTTTGTGTTTTCCCGTGAAGAGCATAATTTTTCTTGAGACATTGTGGTCTGAGTATGTAATGAATATTGTTTTGTTCGTATCTGATCTTTTATTTTTATTGAAGTTAAAGCTAGTGGAGTTGCTGACTAAGGAAATAATTTAATAATGGGTTATTTTTCTAATAACATCTCCGCATTAAACACTTTTCCACCATTAATCCTTCAAGAAATAAAAACAAGACGTCAAAAAAATTTTAAAAACCCACGCTACTGACTACATTGACAATAATTTCGCAGTAAAAAAAAAACAAACGTCAGATGGAACATAAATTTTAATCTGTGGAGTGAGTATTAACGAAGCTGAAATTGCCGATTGAGCGGTAATGACACCACGTTAGATCCATTACTAATGAGCGCACGATCATGCGGGTTTGACAGTAGTTTGCGCTTCCAAGTACGGTCGAGAGATTCGATACTGGTGATTTAATTAAAACTGAAAATCTAAAACTAAAATAAGAGGCAAAAGAAGAGGGAATACATTTCTTGAAGTGACTCAAATTGGTAAATACTACAGCTAATAATAATCGCAAATAGCACTGGCTTCCGACATTCAACTGTTAGCAGCTTTGGATGAAGGTCACAATAATCACAATGGTACCTCCGTTGTGGTTAAGAAGAGTTTTTTAATTGTTTATTTTAATAATTAAGCCTAATATCGGCGTGGTGTATATTGAACTACTACGTAAGTACATGTTTATGTCCATATCAAAGAAGATTTAGGTTAATTATGATGACTTCTATGTGTCCAATTCGTCAATAATACATATTATGAATTATGTCAGGATATTATAATATTATAGCTGTTAGTTTATTTTAAATTAATGATGTGAATCAAAAATGTAATGCAGACTTGCGACACAAAACTGCGAATTCGCATCGCATAGCAAATATCTGCGACAAAACTCATACTTTAAATGACATTGCGATGCGAATTCGCACGAATTCGCAGTTATGTGTGGGAGCCCTTAGAGTGCATACAATTTCCCGACTTCTATATTCTCAGAGTATCTAATCTATCGTCATTACCGGGAACTCTTCGATTTGGTAATTGGAGGTCGCGATTAATGAAGCCGGTGTGTGTGGTTTCTTTGGCGCCAACTTTCAGACGACATAATTGACACTAACTTTTTATAATTGCTGCTTTGATGTGACGTCTCATTATAATATGATATTATGAGCCAACTTCCTAATGACGTGATATTTTTCATGTACCATTGATGTATTGGTATGTAGAGAGAGAAGCGAAAGACGGAAAAAATGATGTTGCCAGTTGCTGTCTCTTTTTTGCTGAGTCTACACGTTGGTCGTGGTGTCTCTATAGTGCTCATCCATCCCATTGGGATATGAAAGTAAAGGAAATGAGAGTACTGTCTAACTCTAGTACTACTAACAGAAGTTTTACTGTGTAGAACACTTAGACACTATAAAGTCATTACTGTATGGCTACTGTATGTCTTTGACTTTCGGCCATTGCAACTTTGCGCTGTCTCCCGCTTTGTATGATTAGAGAAATTTGAATTTCTTCCTACTACATGGGAGAGCCATGCTTCGGCACGAATGGGCCGGCTCGACCGGAGAAATACCACGTTCTCACAGAAAACCGGCGTGAAACAGCGCTTGCGCTGTGTTTCGCCGAGTGAGTGAGTTTACCGGAGGCCCAATCCCCTACCCTATTCTCTTCCCTACCCTCCCCTATACCCTTCCCTTCCCATCCCTACCCTCCCCTATTACCCTATTCCCTCTTAAAAGGCCGGCAACGCACTTGCAGCTCTTCTGATGCTGTGAGTGTCCATGGGCGACGGAAGTTGCTTTCCATCAGGTGATCCGTTTGCTCGTTTGCCCCCTTATTTCATAAAAAAAAATACCCCTATTTTCTTCTGATTAATTTTGTTGCGGTCCCAAGACAGTTTTAGGATGTCCCTCGGGCTCCCTGAGATCATATCAAAGGGATACCGCTGTCGATCCTGGCGACACAGGAGATACAATGGTGGGAATGTGTGATGGGCAAACGCCCGAAAAAAAATAAAAAACTGTATAGCTAGCTAGGAACTGGCCACGGTCACTAAAACCATTGTTGGAGGCATTACTACAACAAACATCACAATCACACATTGCTGCAATCTTTTCGCATTCCTTATTATATTGTGACCTATATTTTTAATTATATCAGATTCGTATACTGATATAACTTCTATTGATCACATAGTTTCAATAAAACATGGTCTCGCATTAAGATTTGATTTGAATTCTACAATACGCATAAAAGGTGAGGGCGTGGTATTATTAAGTGCGATTGCATTCATTATTAGGGTTGGCTACGCAAAGTTTTTGGAATACTTATTATAATAATTTTGATTGTGATATTTTACTTCAGTAGGTTCAGCTCTATGTTATAGGTAAGAGTTTAATAAACGCTAAACTCTAACTTTATTTATTGATGTTTTGTTAAATACTATTCGATATAAACTTTGCAAAAACTGCTTATAATATATTTAATATAATATATATAATAAACACTTAAATTATATCAACTAAGCTTTAACAGCATACGTTCCTAATCACAAATAGAAAAAGTTAATTTAAAAGACTGAAAAACCTGACTGTATTTTTTTTTTCTTTATATATACAACAAGCTGCTAGCTAGCTGACGCCACGGCGCGACTTTACCTCAAATTAAATTTATGAAGCAATTATACAAATTTAGGTACAAATGCACAAACTCTAGAAAAACATTACTCTCCTTCTGGTGCAGTCTTGTAACAACGCCATTTTCAACTATATTCTACGTATCGAACAAAACAAAAAATACAGTAATGTGACAAGGTCTATATTCTACATTATAATTGAGCAAAACAATGAGATATACAAAAACTGTCAAAGTGGCAACCCTACCACTAATATAAAAGCATGTTCGTAAATTGAAACAGCGGGTGAGATAGGGAGCCGCGAGTATCGGCAGGTCATCAGTCGGCCTACATATACATTTCCGAGCATTGTGCTTTTTGGCGGACCATTATAATGCGTTAGTGGAATAAGTATGTTATCCGACGTAAAACGGGATACCTTAGTTTGAAGTCTATCTGTAAGGGATATTATATCCCATCGAGATGCCAGCAGCTGCTACCAATGAAATATGCAATGGTAGAGCGCAATCCAAACGGACACATGACTTGTCATGAGCGATTCTCTACAGAGCTGTATATATTTTTGGGAGCTGCTGATGCTGTATGATGTTGGTACTTCTTCACCGGTAAATTGATCGATTTACAGAGTACACGAGGAAAGTGAAGCAGATGGGAATTGAATAATTATAAAAACCCTACTAATATCTAACCTAACCTCTTAATAAATAATAATAATTAGATATTATGATGCGGCACAGTTTAATTACTATTATCATATAGTGAGATATTCGTCTAACAATAGCCAACTAGAAACAAGATAGTAATATTTTAAAAGAAAAGAAAAGTTGTGGGTTAAAATACGAATTTCTACATTCGCGTCCCGACTGTGTTAACGAACTGCATTCCTTAATTTAAATCTTCCCTAAAATTGCGACAATAGCATGAAATTCACAGGAACAAACAAAGAATATACAGTTTAAACTTTTAAAGCTGCGTGACTGCCCTTTATACGTTATCATTTATGCAATGTGATTCATTACTACACATGGCCCTTTCAGCGCTCGCGTGCACCGCCACCGCGCGGGAAACGCGAAATATGTTCGGAAGGACGAGGACTTGTGGGGATACGCCAACAACAGTTGCTTCCCGAGATTTGCTATTTGTGAAAAACCAGGATGAAAAGTAGCCTACGTCTTTCTCAATTGTCTATTCAGCAACCAACAATTAACCAGGTATATAGAAATTGTTTCCCGGGACTTGTGAAATACCGGGATGAAAAGTAGCATATGTCTTTCTCCATTGTCAATTCAGCAACCAACAATTAGGTACAAACAATAGAAACGCTTTATTTGTCTAACACTTCACACTATTGGTTCTTAAAACACACTTCTCGCAGGGCAGATCACACCAACGACTTCGGATCGAATTGATCGAAAAATTCCAACGTAAATCTATTTTGAGATCTACTCGTTACTTTGCACTAAAATCTGCTACAAATCTTTCCCCTATCAATCTTTTACTAAACTATTTTTCAGTAATGGCTTTATCTACAGGTAAATTGCAAATAATTTTTTAAAGCTTTACAAATTACTAATGTAATAAAAAATTGTCTGGAATGTCCACATTTCTCCTCCACTAGCATGACGGATGGCACGGGCAGGACTATTCATTTAAGTCCCTTGTACGACACTCACAATCCATCCACCATGCAAATGTATGATTATCTAATTACTAACCGTCTTTAATCGTAAATGTGTTTGATTATAGATTTGCTATTTATCGGCTACATCTATAAGGCTGTTTAGAGCTAACAGTATTCATTTTGTTTGTTTCAAACAATTTTGAATGAAAAATATTCAAAATTAAATGACGCCCGCAACTCCTTTGCTCCAAAATTCGTTTAATATCTATATCTATGGATAATATCTAAGGACGCTTCACACCACGTCAGTCTGGCCCCGTGCTAAGTACCTGAAGGACTTGTGTAACGGGTACCAGACAACGAAAATATATTTAATACTTTTATACTATACATATATTTAAGATTTTTATTATATGATACACATATTAAATACACATCCATGACCCAGGAACATTGAAAACTTTTTGTCCCGTCTGCGGGATTCGAACCCGCGACCCCCGGCTTGAGCGCTGACCATGCGCCCAACCACTGAACCACAGAGGTCGTCGTTTGTCGCGCAGGAACCGTACATTTTTCCGTAATAAAAAGTACCCTCCTTTCCCGGGACTCGAGATATCTCCATATAGAATTTCAGCAAAAACGGTTGAGTGGTATAGGCGTTTAAATCGGTAACCGACAGACAGACAGACACACTAATGCATTTACAATATAAGTATGGATAAGTAACAATTACTTATAGATTTGATAAAAACTGTACCTATTAAATTGAAAAGAAATATTTTGCCCATACCTAAAATTGAAATCTCGAAACCTTTTTTTCGCACTTACCGTATTAACAATTCGTATTTCTTAAATCCTGTATGATCTCCCGCGTAGCCTACCAAAATCCTTATATTATACGGATTACCCTGACAAATATTTAGTAAAATTGGTCGGTTTATCTAAATATCATGAACCCTGATACACGCAGGGTCTAATTTATATTGGCTTACGGTAATCCCGGACGCGGGGTGTGGAGCACGCGTCGACAAACATCGTCTATGCCTAATTGTCGAGTTTAGTACGTGTTTAAAATATTTGCATGGATATATTGGTCACTAGCTGTCCCGGCAAACGTTGTTTTGCCATTTAAAGTATTTAAATCTTACCCCCTCTTTAGTCCCCTAAGAGGGGTGGGGGAAAAATTTTATACACCAGATGTTAAGTTGGAAAAAACAGTTAATAATATGAAGTAAGTCCATTAAAGAAAAAAGTTTGATACAAAATCTGACCCCCTCTTTGCTCCCCTTAGAGGGGTGGAGGGGTGATTTTAATACACCAGATTTTGAGTTGGAAGAAGACAAATATATCTGCGAAAACCGTATGCAAATCGGATCAGTAGTTTTCGTGTAAAAGCAAAAGTCTTATACAAAATCTGACCCCCTCTTTCGTCCCATTAGAGGGGTGGGGGAATTTTTTTTTATACACCAGATGTTAAGTTGGAAGAAGACAAATATATCTGCGAAAACCGCATTCAAATCGGATCAGTAGTTTTCGTGTGATAGTGGAACAAACATACAGACAGACAGACAGACAGAAAATGTGGTTAGTTTTTTTGTCTGTCTGTCTGTCTGTCAGACAGACAGACAAAAAACTAACCACATTTTTGGCTTCTATAGCGATGTAGTAACACCCCCCGCTTATTATTTTTTGAATATCTTTAATGTACAGAATTTTCATTTCTACAGTTTTATTATATGTATAGATATAGCCTGACATACAAATGAAAAAGTTTTGTAGTTATAAAGTTCAGCAAATTATCAACACAGTATAGATTTTAACGTATATTTAAAGGAAATATCTTATTAAAAACACAATATATTATGCCAAAACAGCGGATCGGGTCAGCCAGTCTTTCTTTTCTTCTTGTTGATTACTTTTTGCACCATCATGAGCATTTCTTCTCTATAATTTCGGCCACCGTCTATGTTTGCACAATTTGCGAATTATTATTTCATACTTTGACGTTTGCTTTAAAATAAAGCTCCATCTAAAACAAACAAGTGTATATTTTTCATGAAAACTTTTTACCGGGGACATATTTTGAGAGTCTCGTGTTTTATATTAATGAGGTAAAGCAGATATTCGACAGCGGCTGAGTTAACGAGAACCCAAATAAAAGTACAGACTATGGACACTGAGCTAAGAGCTTAGGGTTCAGTTGCAAAAATAATGGATATAATACGCAATTATACGTAGGATAGCACGGTAAAATAATGAGTAAGGGCCAGGCCACAATACTGCTTTGCGACGTCGCAGCGCAAAGACTTACATTGCAATGGCTGTTTCTGGGATACGACGCGACGCCACGCCGCGCCGCTTTGCAGTGCTGTGGCCTGGCCCTTACATTTACAAGCACACTAGCCAACGCGCTTAAAATACGCCAATCAAAATGGAAATCTCAGAAAATTTACTCTTTTTTTAACCTTCGTGCAATGGTACTCAAAAGTGAAAACTACGGAACACAAAAGTTTTATTTTTTTAATTCGAAGAAACAGAACTTTAATACACCTGCTATCCCCGCGTTCCATTTAGCGTAAAAAACGATCAAAACGCTTAAAATGCCTCCTATTCTGAGCGTTTTGATCGTTTTTAATGCTAAATGGAACACGGGGCAGGACAGTAGTGACATCATACAGACTATAGATCCGTTTTGGCGCCAAAATTTCAATTGACAATTTTAAACCGCATTTTTTTGCAGTAAATTCCAGTGTTTAAATTTTTTAATATACTTGTGGTCTATTCTACATGGAGTTCTTTAAAATAAACACAAAAAAAACATCACATCTTCCCTATTATGTTGCAGTAAATACAAGGCAGAAGTGTATAAGTTTAGTTTTTACAAAATTACGACTACGTTACACGACCCAAAATTATTTTTGCATGTTGTATTTTTGTACTACGTTGTCAATTTACTGTTTAGTAATTTGACAACGTTGTATGGTCGGTCACAAAAATACAGTTTTTTTCATTATTATTATTGCAGTCATAAAATTGTGGTCGCCAAGACTTGCTAACTTTGAGAAGGCCTTTATTGAACAAAGGTTTGATTATTATATTAAACTACAACTTACTTAACAAAATAAAGGTAGGAACTTCTAAAAATTAAAATCACCTAAAACTAGGTACCTGCAGTAGTACCGTTTTTTCTCAAAATACCGGACATTGTTCTGTCCGGTATGACCATTTACTTTTTTACCGGACAGGCATCGAAAATACCGGACTGTACGCTTAAATACCGGACATCTGGCAACCCTATCTACAACCCCTTGCACCGTACCTGATCCAACATAGTATATGCAATTAATATCAGTAATTAGGTTAGGCTCACACCTCAAATTGATACGTGATTCAAGATGATCTACAGACAGATGGGAATGGGATTATCAGTATAGTGATAGTGTGTTTGGCCGTCTGTTTGTATTAAATCGAATTGATAACACGCAGAAATAAGGTTGGCACCTGTTTCCGTACAGTTTCTTCAGAACGAGGTGCTATGTTAATTTCTGCATCACTTTATTGACTTCAGTTGAATTTAAAATTGCCATTGCAAGAGCAGCGTTCTACTATACGCAATGCGTTGCTGCTAATCGTTCGTTGTCTCTTAGTGTGAACTTTGAACTGACCCTTAGTCAAACTAATGCTATCACCATTATCATCATAAACCTATAAATGCAATTATTAGACTCAGGTTCTTTTAGGCAGAATATTAGATTCAGATTTTTTATATTCAAATTCTAGTCGTATATTAGCCTTCCGTCCATATCCTATTTGTCTTATTTGTGATAATATTTTTACCTGGGCGTTTTACATTTTTTAATTTATAGTGAAACTAATAGTCAACACTTGTCATTTACTTCGGCAACAGAAATAGTAAGCTCCAGATCAGATATAAAGCCGGTTACACACGCGCGGCGCTATCGCTTCCGTAATTAGCTCCCGACAGGCGAGCCCACTGCGTCTTATCAAACTCACTGAGTGACTTCGAGTCGAGTTGAGAACAATTAGAAGTCAATTCTTAACTACTAGCAAAAATAAAAAAGACAAAGTAAGTGTGTGATGGCAACATTAAAAAAGATAAAGAGACGGTCAGTTTCCCAAAAAGTTTGACCCAAATTAATAGCCAGTAAAAAATATTATAACTTTGTAGAGGAAGTCAAACTGTCCTTTACGTAGGTGACATAGTGTTTACAAGTATAGACTTTTTAAACGATATATGATGTAAAAAGCTAAATGATAAAACATTAACAAAAACATTTAAGCTATAAAATTTGTATATTTCGAATACTTAAAGCCGAAGTAATATTAATGCTGGGAGATATGATATCGAACGAAAATATACAAGCACATAATATCCTGACAATCCAAAACTATAAACTAGACGAACTTGCTGCGATAATCGCACGTTTCTCACACACTGTCGCTGTACCATTTGTTTAAATTACATTAGTATGTACGCTTTTAGAGGTAACGCGCCAGAGAAAGAAAAGCTATAAAATAGGAAAAGATATTATATAGAAAAAGTATTAACCCTAGAACAACTTCTCATATATAACTAATCTGAAATAAGCCAAGAATTATAATTTATAAGGATAGCATGGTATGTTGAATTTTAGCAAACTACTTTAGAATCTATCTACTGTTAGATTGAGAGAGGCTGTACTTTGATTCTGCTCATTCATGTAACATCTAAGTTAAATGAAACTATAAAATGATTTTCTTATGAAATGTAAAACCAACAACAAACTCACTTCGGGAGTTCCAGCAGAAGTGAAAATAAAAAAGCAAAACATTACTTCTTCTTCTACGCCACTGTCGGTGGTCTAATATCCCTTCGTCTTACGATTTTACGATTAGGTCAAATAATATAGTAGTGACACAAGTCAACACTTTGACCCATCCCAAAAAAGTGCACAACGCAGCTAAATAAGTTGTCACTTTAACAAGAGGTTATATTATATTTTCGACTGGTAGTGGTCCTTAGGAGTCGTGTAGCGCGCGTGGGTGCATGATGCGTGTGCGCAGATTAAATTGCATTAACGCAACTCCACATTAGCGCTATTTATAGCTAACAATGTATCAGGAGTGTTACTTATGTCACTGGAATATTTGTTGACTATTGTGTCTAGGTGTGGCAACGCTTAGGCTGAGAACGGAGTTGCATTTACGCGCGTTTCTACTTCGTTTAGTGTGCCCGCGGCTTTAAAAAGTAAATACTTTTATAATAATTCTTCTTATACGGCACTCAAATATGAAAGAGGCTAATGATTAAAATATTAAAAAGCAAATTATAATTTTCGTCACAACAGACGTACAAAATACATCAATAAACTAATCCAATCGAACTTAACACACGAGCCTGATTTGACAATAAAGCCCTTTACAGATGTAGAGAATAAACTTAGTAGATCAGCTGGTGCAGACTATAGTATCGTTAAGGTACACAGCTACTAAATATACCAAAATTGTTGATAATATCACTGCTGTGTACCTACATTGTCACGAGTCACAATATTATGTCATATTTTATGCACTACTATTTTTTTCATCAATCGCATGATAAGGTTTTCCAGCATATTTTATTTAACAATGATTAACGATTTGGTTGATTACGCATTATTTGAATGACAACTAAAAAAATTGAATTCCCAGTTTCTTTGGGTTTCTTACGGAAGTTCGTGAATTCAATAATTATTAGCAAGCGTCAAAATACTATCCATAATCCAATCATCAACGCTGTTGAATAATAAAACAAAGCCTTCTCATCCTGTCAAAAAAAGCCCTCAAAAGCTGATCTAACTTTACGCTATCTGAACGCTAAATGTGAAAAGGGCCTGTGAGCAAATAATTTCGTATGTATAATGCGTCCTGATACCATACACTCGGTGATACGGGTTCCGATAGGATTACAGACTTAGTGGGACTTAGGCATTGTAGGCCATCAAATACCAAACGATACTTTGAGAATATGGCCTGCTGTTTACAATTTGAAGACGTTTAGGCAGAAAAATAATTGTCACACGCGAAAAAAGAACTGTTTATAATATGGGCGATCTTCACGTCTAAGCGGCTGGAGCGATTTTAATAAAATTTTGTATAGAGTTAGTTGATACCCTGGATTAACACAGGCTACTTTTAGGGCGTAGCCAAACGAGCGAAATTTGTGAGTTGTGAGTCGCAGAATTTCGGTCCGGCAAAATTCTGCTGCATTTAGTTTTATACAAAAGTCCTGTTTGATTCACACGAGCGTAATTTTGTGAGTCATGATTTGTATGAAAAGATATTTACGCGGCAGAAATTCTGCGACTCACAACTCACAAATTACGCTCGTTTGGCTTCACCCTTACTGTGGGAAAATATCACAATTTATTTTCCCTAATCAACCGCGGGACATAGCTAGAGTCAAAATAATTTAAGGTGGCACCAGCGGTCATTGACCTTTGTAGTCTAGGAGCTATGTTAAAAATGCTCGCTCTGTATTATCTACTATTCACTTTAAAAAAATGAACACATACTAAGACACAGAATATTATATTATATTATATTCCTCGGAAAACCTCTTTGTATGATATTCTGCAACTATTATTAATAAAAATATTTCATGTCCTTCCTTAAGACTTTTTTCCATTGCGCTTATAACAGTATGAATATTTCCTACACCTAAACCAACACAAACCCTAGCTGAATAAACAGAGCATCTCAATATGCGAAGAAAATAGCTCAGATGACTGTCCAGTGACTGAGCGCCGCCGGTGAGCCGAGCAAACATCTTCAAATTGTTGATTGGCTGATACACAGTATTTGATTTGTACACACCGTGTGCGTTGGGTGTACCTGTATGGAGATGATGCAACAAGAACGCGAATATTTAAAGTAAGTTTCAGAGAGCTTTACAAATAACGATAAATTAAGGCTAGAATGAATAGAATATGCCAGCAATAGTCCACATTGACGAACTCAGAAAGATAAAATCTATTATTAAGGCGAGGCCAGTTCGAAAATCCTGATTTTTGAGCTTCCAGTCTGAAGAAATTATGTGGAATTCTTTTACACCAAAATTTGTGTAGACTCAAAAAGGAATAAAGTAACAAAATAACCGAACAGAATATTGAAAAATGGCATGGTAATTCTGTAAAAAAAGCTTGAATATCTCCATAAAAATACACTTCAAATTCGAACATCTCGTAATTTTCAATCATAATGATATGATTTTTTTTACAAAAAGGATAGCTTTAGAAGATTTATAGTTCTAACAAAATAACCGAATAATTTTTGAATAAATGGTCATTAAAAAAATAAAATAAAATGTGTAATTTTGTCCTATTTCGCCCTATCAAGAACGCGGCGAGCGCCACTGTACAAGGCGCGCTGATATGAATGTTATTTTAATGTCCTTTACTCCGATATTCGTACTGACAGACATCAACCTGCTAATTTTAGGGACATCCTTGCCTTAAAGGGGTACGCGGCGCATACGTCAACTGCATGACCTTGGTTTGGGAGGATATAGGTGCTATATTATTATTTTGAGTACGCAAACACTTAATAATATAATAATTATTATTTTTGTCACATGTAAATATACAAGTTTTCATTTTGTAACCCGAAAGCGGTATGGGCCTGTCCACGTCACGACGTCGTCAACGTGGAACGGTGCGGTAACGTAACGTAAAAATGCACGTCTTTATTCTTCTCATTCTCCGTTTTTAACAATAGCAAAAGCAGAATACGTATTGTGCGATCCACATCTAGATCAGTAGTGAAGAATTAGTTAGGGAGGGGAAGAGGGGATTTCGCGACAAGCTCGAGCGTGTCAGATAAAGCTTGTATAGGCTTCCGACATGTGTCTAGTTATCATGGTATAGAAATCAGATTTCTCACGTGGTGGGTTAAAAAAGTTATTTTCGAATATTGAAATGTCATCGGATCTGTCAGATTAAGATAGCGGATGCTTAGTAAACCCCAAAGAAGCTTCCTTAAAATAATATCACTTTATATTTTTAGATAAAAAATGGACGAACGACAAGCTGCATAGATTTAGGCGTGGTTGAATGAAGTCCATGACAATAGTGAAGATTATTAAGCGCAGTCAAGCTCTTTATTTTTGTTATTTTAATTAATTTTAATACAGAGCTTGCGATTAAGTTTTGTTGATTTATTATGCTTAAGATGTATATACTTATTATATTTTAAAAAGAAAATAAATAAATTATTATTTAACATGTTTTTATTTTTATTTCAAATTTGACTACATATGTAGTTCGCGCGACCACTCCCGTCCCATTCAGATGCGTGACCACTGCAGGATTAAAATATTTAAAAATAAAGCTTCATATTTTCTTAAATAAGCTTCGCAGATATTTTATGTTGCACTTAACTAAATTATTTAGTCCTTGTTGTCTAAAATCTTGTTATAATTACCTAAATAAGTAATTTTTTAAATATATTTTCTTTTTCATAACTTTAAAATGTTTCTGAACCCACCGCTAAAATAAAAAACGCTCTTATTATTTTTTTTATCAGTTTTACCTAATGTAGAAAACCTACTAGGTCTCCATGACGCTCGAGTGACTACACGAATAGCACCCTGGGCTCCCCTACTAAATGTAGCAGATTTACAAGGCATGACGACGTACAATGTTGCTATATCGTAATGTGCATTTTACGTTACGTTAACGTAAATTTGCACGTCCACGTCAACGTACCGTACCACGTTACCGCACCGTTCCACGTTGACGACGTCGTGAAGTGAAGATGTGGACAGGCCCTTAGCTACCAAATTTTTATGATGGCACAAAAACTTATCAAATAAGTTGGCTTATTATAGTGACGGCAGTCTACATGTTTGCGGATCAATGTTTTCATAACAAACATACAACGTTACTAAGTAAAATATTATCCAAATCCATCATCCATCCATTCGTCCATTCATCATCCATCCATTCAATATTATCAGCTCAATAGATTTTCCGTCCGTCTCATGCATCTATCGGCAGGGATAGGCACAGTATAGGCAGAGATGAAATACGTGAGATTCGAAACGTTCTCTGAAGAGCTCCTTATTATACGACTGTTGCATACAATGTCTTAGGCCTTGTCTACACTATCTACAATGTCTTAGGCCGTGTCTACATTGTTGTAGGACACGTTCACACTGTAACCAAGTTTAGGATACACGGCTACGAATTCGCTGTATAAAGCTATTTTGTTTATAATTGTACTTCTAAGGTCAAGATTTTTTGAGTTCCTTTTAGAATTTTCCAATTTTCGATGGATTGTTTCGATTCATTCATAAAAGTTATCGTTTAATTAACCATTTCCTTAAACAACCCAATGTCAGCATATTTTTATACGAGAATAAGTGATATATAGTGATATATTCTGTCGCCCCGTGTAATTATCGCCTAATTTTCACCACAGTGTGAACATAGCCTTATTCTTATGGTATTTGTGTCTCGGATTATTATTACACTTACGTCTAAGGTCCTTCAAGAATACTTCGAGCCCTTTTAAGCTGCTGTATACTTGATACGGTAAACGGTACGGTAGGACTCTAGTCTATTGGGAAGTGCTTTGGCCTATTAGACTGTTACACTATTTAAACTAATAATTAGACTATGTGGTCTATAAAAATGCACGTCTGTAAAATTCATCACCTTTTTTATAGAACCAGGAAATGGGAAGAGGGATCACTTTGATGGTTGTTTTGAAGGAAATTCCCAAAACTAAAAGTTTCAAATGTCACTATTCTAGTATTGCAAATTTCTAAAGTACTGACTGAGCGAGCAGCCTCGCGAGGCAAATCCTCGGTCGGTCAAGAACTCAAGACGTGCCTCGCCCGAGGCAAACGCACGCGCTGCCTCGCCCGAGCGTGCCACGGGCCACGGCCCGAGCCGAGCGTTGTCGGTTTTTGTCGATGCTCAAAGGCGCCTCGGTACGTTTGCCGCGCTCACTCAAGACTGTAGTGTTTTGCCTCGCTTATTCGTTGCGTATTAGTTGTGCGTTTCAAGTTAAACTGAGCGTCGATGCTGGCTAAGCCTTACGGTGGCTCGGCCATGCCGCGCGAGGCAGCCTCGGATTAGAAAACTTAGAGATCGAGGCCGTCTCGCGCGGCATGCATACTGCGATAAATGTCCGAGGCTGCCTCGCGAGGCCGCTCGCTTGGTCAGTACGCGGCTAATAAAACAATGAGAACATTGTTTCAGGCCGATTTTCTGTCAGGTCTGAGCCCCTAGCCAAGATGTTTTCTTTATCTCTTATTTATGGAATAGCCGATCAAAATGTGTGGAATTGACATAACAAGAGTCGAATTTCGACTTTATTTTATCGAACGCCTATGTTTCATAGGCTTTGCATACGCTTATGGCTAAAGAGCCTGATCCGTTCGAGCCGACACATTTCTACCAAAAGCTAGCTCTGCCAATTCGAAAGTACTTATCAATTTTCGCAATCGTAAAGCAATTTTCAAAACATCTCAAAACTTTTACAGCGATGTAATATTTATGAGGGAGGGTAGTTGTAATTAAAACGTAAAGTATTCCCAACTCGCGTTTAAGTCACATTAGCGACGTGTTATCTGTGAGGAAATTGAATCGACCACCAACACACTCGAGGAGTTACGAATATTGGAGGAGATACAATGGAGGTGGCATTTTTGTAGAAAAAACGCGCGGCTTTACTCTAAGACATTAAAATATGATCAGTAGGTACCCACTTAACTTTATTTTAACAAGTGGTTCTTCATAATGTAATAATAATAAGACGAGTAAAGTTTTTCATGGTGAAAAGGTTTCTTTGAGTTAGGAGCGATTTCACCAAAGAAATGGAACGCGTTCTGAGTACCCTGAACCGCTTCTAAACGTATAAACGCGTTCATAACACTGAATTGCATTTCACCAACATAAACTGAACGCGTTCACAACAAATCCGAGTTTTATCGTCTGAACGCCCAATGTTCGCGGTTTACGTTATAAAACCCGTTCAAGTCCTGTCAGTGAAGTGTCATGGCGGATCGAAAATCATAGACGAAAAAAAATTCAAAATGACAGTTTTGACACATGCGTTTGGTTAGTTTATGTATCGTTTCTTGCTATTTTGCTGAGGAAATACCGTGAAAAGGCTCCAAAGTGATAAAACCATGTAAAATAATCGCGTGACGTCAAGTGAACTTAGATTTATTAATCGTGATCAAAAGAAGTTTGTGAAATCCATTTGAAGCAAAACGAGATTTACGTCGCCGCGAGAACGCGTTCAGTGAGAACTAAGTTTTATAAAACGAAGTTTTATGTGTGACTGGTGAAATCCCACCTTAGAGTTTATTTGTGACAGTCTAGTAAAACTTATTATTTAATATTTGATTATTTCATGATTTCTCTAGTTATCAGTTTTAACCATTGTCATTTTTAATATCATGTGTGTGTCGCTGATAAAACCTGCATATGAAATGGTTCAGTTACTGCATTTCAATCAAAGCATTTTAAAATTAAAATTTTGAATAATTAACTAAAATTGAGTGTTGTGCGCAAACTATTTTAATGTGAAATTAAGAAATGAAATGTTATGACAACTAAATATTTAATAAATTAATTATTAGTTTCGTAGCTCGATGTTCTAGCATACGTAACTCGTGGTATCAGATTAATTTCGGATATGGATCCCGGCACAGGATATGGAACTTATCTCGGAGGATATTATTTTTATATCGATATGGATATTACGTATTTCAATATGGTATCGTTATTATTATACTCTTAAATGTAAGTGAACGTCTGTCTCTATTCTCTAACCCTTTCACTTTTAAGTTGTTGAACTGATTTTGGAAAAATTTGGTTTGTAAAAATGACGGCATTTCCGGATCAACCCGTTATTTTTAAAAGCTTTACTTTAACTTGCTCTGTGTGTATGTATGATGTTTGGGTAAAATTTTGGAACTCAATTTTGAAGTAGATATATTTAACCGATTGAGCTGAAATTTTGCATACACGTTTAGTTTGGTTGACAATGCACGATATGGTATGTGACATCACTCTAAATCCCATAGGGCTTCACGCGAGAGCGAGCTTTTTCTCGTCTCGTCTCGTTCTCGTCTCGCTTTTTCGAGACGAAACGAGACGAGACGTTTTGGAAAATATTATGGGCAATACCGATACCACATACAGAGCAACCCGAAAGTCTCGTTTTGGGTCTCGTTAAATATTTTTTTAATGAAGTTTTTATTCGAAAAATCAGAAAAGGTCTACTTAGAAAACAATATATTTTACAAAATATAAAATCTGGTAACCATCTGTGAAATATTTTTTTGTAAATTTAAAAAGAAATCAATAACCGAGTATGGTTTTTCCACAATTTTACTTCAACTTGTTAACGCTTCTTATAGTAACCCATCTCTTATCGGTACGGACCGGACGGTATGTTGTAAATGAAACCTT
This sequence comes from Cyaniris semiargus, assembly GCA_905187585.1. Taxonomy (NCBI): domain Eukaryota; kingdom Metazoa; phylum Arthropoda; class Insecta; order Lepidoptera; family Lycaenidae; genus Cyaniris; species Cyaniris semiargus. Next base: position 3,435,745 of record LR994564.1, on the reverse strand, counting down.
GAAAAGGCACAAATTCAGATCAAGATCTTTCCGATGATACTAAATTTATTTATAAAAATGCATTTTATCATATAAATACGCTAGTAATAAAATATTCCTTATTCTCTTAATTATAAAGAAATAGATCATTATTTACAATTAGGCGAGACGAGACGAGACTTGAACGAGACTCAATTTTTTGAGGATTGACGAGACCGAGACGAGATTTTTGTTACTCTCGTTTACTCTCGTCTCGTGTAAAGCCCAAAAATCCAATATGGCTAACCATCCAAGATGGCGAAATAGTTATTTTATGCAGTCCTACAATATGGATATTAAATGAAAGGGCTTTTTGAGAGTAACTTGAAAACGAATGTAATATGTCATTCTACATCCAATACGGAGCTCATCCAAGATAGGGGAATAGTTATTGTTAATGCACTTCTGCAATATGGGTATCAAATGAAAGAGCTTATTGAGAGCAACTCCGAAACGAATTTAATGTCATTCTACATCCAATATGGCGGCTCATCCAAGATAGGGAAATAGTTATTTTTAATGCACTTCTGCAATATGGATATCAAATGAAAGGGCTCATTGAGAGAAACTCGGAAACGAATTTAATGTCATTCTACATCCAATATGGCGGCTCATCTAAGATAGAGGAATAGTTGTTTTTAAAACACTTCTGCAATATAGGTATCAAATAAAAGGGCTCATTGAGAAGTAATAGTGTCAAGTCGTTTCGTGTCGTGTCGTGTCGAGTCGTGACGTGTCGTATCGTATCGTGTCGTGAAGTGTCGTGAAAGTGTCGTGTAGTGTCGTGTCGCGTCGTGTCGTGATGTGGCGTGACGTGACGTGACGTGACGTGACGTGACGTGTTGTGAGATAAGGTGATGTGACGTGACGTGACGTGTCGTGTCGTGTCTTGACGTGACATGACGTGACGTGAAGTGACGTGACGTGACGTTACATGACGTGACGTGAAGTCTCGTGTCGTGTCGTACCGTTCGTGTCGTGTCGTGTCGTGTCGTGTCATGTCGTGTCATGTCAAGTGAAATCCAGCCGAGTTTTAGAAAATGCCCGGTTGAATCCGGTCACTTTTGTTAAGTGAAATTTAACTTTTTAGTCATGCAGAAATAAACGGAATATAACAACTCGCTAAATATAGACACGGTTTTTTCACTGACCAAAATCAAATACGATTTCTTAAGGACTTAAATTAATCAGATTTTAACAAATTCTTGAAACAAAACAAACTAACTACAATTAAACAGACTAAGAAATCTAGCCAGAGATAACTAAAAAAACAAAAAATTAATTATATGCAAAAAACTTGTTGAAAAAATGACTTAACAAATAACAATCTGTCAGTACTTACTTACTTGATAAAATTAAAATAAAAAATATAATAGCAATTTACTCAGTTAAATTGGTAGGTACTAGTTTATTTACAAATCGCGCGACAAGCTTTTATTATCATGCAAATTGTATAATATATTGAGGATTATAACTTAAGGCTCTATAGACCCAAATTTACATGACTTTGAATCAATAATAAACAAACAAATAGTGACTTTTAAAAGCCAAAAAAAAAATACACATTGTTGTTTATTTAATGTACTTTGACAATTTGGATAACATAATAAGTATTGAAAACTTCACTCGATCAAAAATAACTCCGAAGAGGATGCTAAATTCGAATATTTTGTGATATTTTTCTTATTTTTCATGAAGCTTATGATAGTTTTACTTTCAACAATCATATCTACGAAAAGCTCATAACTCAAAGAAGAATAATTTGTCATCTAAGTATAAAGGTTTTTTTTCTCCTATTTAGCCCTATCAAGGACGCGGCGAGCGTCGTAACCGCCACTGTACAAGGCGCGCTGATATGAATGTTATTTTAATGTCCTTTACGTCGATATTCGTACTGACAGACATCGACATGCTAATATTAGGGTCTACCTGGCCTAAATAGTTACAATTTTAAGGAGAAATTTATTTTATTAATTATTGACTATTTAAATAAAAGCTTTTTTTCAAAAAGTTTTTTGCATATAATTTTTATAAGTACCTCTAGACACTGAAACAATATCCTTGCAAATATATTTAAGCCCATAGAAGGCGATGATTTTGGCAGTCTATATTATGTATGTGCCCTCGTAGCGGCTAAACTATTTGTCCGATTTAAACAAACGAGGTGTCAATAGATAACTTATGATGCCGCGAGAGACTATATTTTTCGACGTAATCTGGTATAGTATTTTAAACTTATTATTTGTTACATCAGAGTCCCCTATATTTTAATAAATGTCATCACCTTGTATGCAATATATCAGATAACAATTTTCCGTTCTCAGTCTGACATTTCCATTACATATAATGTTACTGGCCTCTGGCTATGTGGGATTACTTTTGGCATATATTGTAACACGATACTTTCGCAGGGTAAAACCATAGGTAGGTATGAAAGTAGGTAGTAAAGTAGGTAAGTAGTGTTGTAATTTATTCGTAGGTTCTATGTTTAAAAGTATTTAAACCCAATAGAGAATATTAAGCAAAGTTCGGAGCATAACCGACTAAAATCCGATATGTTGCACACGTCATATCATATCAGACACGTTGTCAAACGTCAAACAAAGTTTGCTTACTTTCCATGCTGGTGCTGCCGTCTAGCTTAAAAAATTGCAGTAATATATCCTATTGTACATACTGGATACATTATTATTGAAAATTACAAATGTTTTTTTTTTTTTTTTTACCTCTATATTTTCCGCACTACCGAGTTATGACATGAGACATGACTTCCAAAACTTTTCCCGCATAACATCCATGCTAATATGGTTACCTGAACTACCACAACTTTACCATCACCAAAAGTCCGTATGTATAATTTGGATCATTTGAATAAGGCGAGGGTGCACAAATAGTTCGGGACGCTAGAGGTCAGGAGATATGCGGGGACACATTTACATACATTTACATATCACACGGTATACAGTTAGTGACGGTGTAGAGCGATGAAGTGTAGACGCGGCTTAAGGTAAAAACGACGTAATGCGTTGGAAATACAAAAAAAACGAGTTGGACTCTGGGAGTGATGGCATGTGACGGTAGAAGTGAAAAACGAAACAGCCGAAGACATACATTAATTAGTGGATGGCGTAGTCATGTAGCCAGTAGCGTAGACGCGGCAAAAGGAGAAACCCGATGTAATTTCATTGAAAATACAAAAAAAAAACCTTTTCACTCCGTTCGTGCTGGCAGAAGCGTAGAACGAAAAATTAGTAGGCATACATTCTTGATATTTTTCACAATAGAGTAAGATATTATTTCGGCCTACGCTCCGTCGGCAATATAATCTCGCTCCGTCTTGAAAATTTTCGATATAGCCACGTGTCGTGACTTTTTAAGTTTAAGATCTTTTGAACATCCCAAAAAATGCGCAACGCTGCAAGACCACTTGAAAAATTCGTGCACAAAAAATATACCTGCACAAATCTATAAGGGGCATGGCATTTGCGATAATTACACGAATTGATAATTTCTTACATTCGCATTCTAATTAATAACTTTGGCACTAAAATTAATGAAAGCATCTTCACTTGGCTTGTCTACTCGCTATCATGCTCTATGGTTCCAACTTTTAAGATGCGATTATTCATACAACATCAAAGGTAGCACTCGAATACAATATTTTTACAAATACTTGGATTTCTGCGTATATTAATGAGAATATATTGTAAGGTGAATCATTTTACAGGTAAATTTTACAAGGAAAGCTTTCTGATGCAGATTTCCATTTGAAAAATGTACTAAAAAATATTGAGAATCGTTACGCGTTTGCTTTGTGTTTATTTATTATCTGTGATAAAAAATGCACGGTATGGAGAAAGAATTGTCAGATCACCTAAACAAGAAAATGTCAATAGTCAGTAGGTATATCTAAGACGGTCGCTGCAGTTTTCGTCTCAGACGGGTCCAGCGGCCCAGCACAAAGCGGAGGAGAAGGCACGGACGGGTTTTAGTGGGTAGAGCTGCGGCCAACTTACCATCTTCTCGGCCACAGCGAGTCCCACATACCCCGGTGGTCCTTCCCAGTGCTGCCGGGGATGATTAAGCGCATTTCCCGTCTTAAAAAAAAAAGGTATATCTAAGACAGTTCTAAATATAATTCACCAAACTGCTACAGTTATAAAAGTAGTTACAAAAAATTAAATCCGCTGGCGCTATGTTATAGAAGGATAACTAAATATCCAGTGAACCAAATTGTACCAGTGAATAAATTGATTCATAGACATATCCACAGCCAGACCGACTAAAATGTTTCTTACCTCTTATACTTTAGAGGTATCTGGCAGCGAGAAACAACTGTCAAAAATTTTCGCCAGTGGAAGACGAGATTCTTACAGTTACCCTAAAGAAAATAAGTAAAAAAAAATTGAGCTTGATATTACTTTAGCAAAGGCTAGATAGTCCTTCAGAACTGGAAACTCCTAAAATAAGCGCGACCGAAACTCCACAGTTGCTGGTCGTTCTTGCCTCTATAGGGGTCATATACAGGAAAATTTCAGTTTTCTTCTTTCAGTTTTATAAAATAATAACGATAGTCAGGCAGGCTGTCGCTGGCTCGTGAATTATTAGTGACTAGCTGTGCCCCGCGGTGTTACCCGCGGTTTAAGTGATTTAATATAATAAAAGACTATGAAAAGTACCAATAATAGAGTCAAAACGGGACGATTACTGGTTCTATAATGGTTTATGGTAGTGATGATGATGATGATGAATATAATTTGCACAGTAGCATATGCTTTCCGTTCTTAAAACAACGTCGAAACTCCCAAACTTGTATCTATAAAGAGTCAGGAGTTCTCTCAGCACCTTCCGAACCATGGTATACCTTGGTGCAAAATCTTGCTTGTTCGTAGCATATGCTTAGAATACTGCTCACGAAACTGAAGTCACCACATGTTTCCATATAAATTTTGAGGAGTTCCCTCGATTTCTTATGGATCCCTTCATCAGGTCACCACTTTTATGAATATGGTACCAAAATTGGGATGATAACCTATACATCAAAAGAAAAATTTTGAAAATCGGTTCACAAACGTCTGAATAATCGTTGAACATAAAAAAAAACACCTCCTCCATTTTGAAAGTCGGTTAAAATTGTAGCCTATGTGTTATTCTGATGTATAAGCTATATTATTGTAAAGTTTCATTAAAATCCGATTAGTAGTTTTTGCGTGAAAGAGTAAGAAACATCCATACATCCATACATAAATCCAAACTTTCGCCTTTATAATATTAGTAGGATCTATCGGGTTTGACATAACACGACAAAATTACGCAATTCTGCCTATGAATCAACTTCTCTGATAGTACATACTTGATGCTACTTATTTGCGTTTGCAATTTACAGATTGAATTGCGCACACAATTCAGCAAACATTGGAAATCGAGTAATAATCGGGTAGTACACACGTTCCCGGGGTTATCCGGCAAGTCCGGGATACGGGATTAGCGTGTGTGCCGGGATACATCACGTGATCGGGTTATACACGTATCAACGGTGTGTGGTGCAAGTGACGAGAAAAAGTTGTTGCAATATTTTGTGGAATATTTGAATGTTGTGTGATTCCCAACGACTTTTATGATGTGATAAGAAAAATATATATTTATTGTCGGATACAGAACCTTTTTTCGAAGTCAGTTAAATAAAAGACATCGGTTTTATCTTATATGCCAATTTCAATGTATTGATGAAGATCGAGAACAGCACGATCAATATAGATATTTTTTCGTTTTTACCTTAAAATAATCGTATCAGTTCACATAAGGTTTACAAGTTAATTTACTTATAATTTTTTTAGGTGCGACGAAACAATGTGTCGATATTAGTACCTACATTATTGTCGTATTTCATATTTTATAATTTTTAAAAGTACATAATACTATATATTTATTATGGTTCTTTTATTAGATAAGACTGAAGAAAAGTTTTATCTGATTCAAAACTTACTTTTATCATGAAACAAAATCGTAAAGTAGTTTATTAATATTACTATTATATTTAAAATAGAAATTGTAAATATAATAGTTTAGTAAATATTTGTAATAACTTAAAAAGCTTGTGACTTGCGGCGCTTATTTCAACATAGTTGGACCCTCGTTAAGATTAATCTCGGCTAGCGACATCTGCATCCGACAATTATGTCCACGGATATATGCCAGAATATGCCAAGGTAATATGCCAGAATAATTGCTGTAATATATGCCACACATTGTTCGAAACTTATGCTCGGGACGACTTTAATTAGGGGCTAAGGTATCCTTTACTGTTTGATATTACTGCACCTATTTTATTGATATGGCACGGCTTATGCCTCTCTACGTTGGCAAATGATGGCCAAATATAGGCAATTATTATCACTAATCAGTAGAGAGGCAAAGTCCCAAGGTCAATAATTGTGCATGCTGTTAAAATATTGTTCTTTAATTTAACATTACCTTGTGTCGCCTGGCAAAAATTTTTTTACGAGTGTGACAATAATGTTTAAGCCTGCGTCAAGCGTATTTTAAACACATACAATAGATTCTAAGCCCAGACATAAGAATTTCAATCGTTTCACTAGGCCATATACAGGCCAATAATAATAATTAAGAAAGTCTTGTCCTACTAACTTGTGCAAATAGCCAAATAGCCTTTAAATTTTTATGGTCCCTTACGGGAAATCTCAACGTATTATTAGTTTTACATAATCATAATTCGAAACGTTAATCTTGATCAAAAGCTTTCGAAATTTATCAAAACTGACATGAGCATGGACGTATGTCGCAGGCTTAACCGACTTACGTAAGAGAGTTAAAGGATATCGGTCCTAGTCCAGGAGCCGGCGGCCATTTATCAGGCTCGTAAGTAGCTCCATATCACGGCGGCTACCGACAAAACACATTATAATATCTACCGCATAAACAATGGAATGGGCAAGAAGAGGGTGGGGCGGCAGTGTCAGAGGTGTGACGAGCGGAGCGGGAAGCGTTTTTAACTTCCTCACTAATACCCAGCATAGACGTCGAAGGATATATCTGTAAATAAGATTGTGACTATTTTATAATTCCCACTTGTCTTTATTTTAAGCCGTGTCGCCAGTTTCTGTTCCACTTATAACAATAAAACCTAAGATAATATTGAAACGTTCATTATCTGGGTGCACGGTAGTGCACCCGCCGAGACGAGCCAAGCGAAGCGCAAGGGCACTACCTACCTTTTCTCGAAGTGTTTCGCCGTTTTTTTTTTTAACCTTCGTAGAATTGCTTTCCGTTGTAGCTGATAGTTCATATTTTCAGAATATGATGTTATCAATGAACTTATTAAGCATACAAAGTCTCAATTAAATAGATATAATACTTTAGATTTTATAGATATCTAAAATACGCCGATTTCGCCACTGACACACTGATGGTCATCAAAATGTTTGGCTACTTCCTGAAGTGCTAGAAAGCTGAAATTTGGTATGTAATCTAAGTTTAGTATATAACCGACAAAAAAATTCATAAACTTGTAATTTTCTTCCCCCATCCCTTAAAATGGGGAGCTGGAAGTTAAACCTCATAGAGTTGGTCTCCAATGTACCAGATAGTTTATATTCTCAAGATATGATGTCAATAATAGGTTTATTAAACATACAAAGTCTCAATTGAATAGGTCTAATACTTAAGATTTTATTGATATCTAAATTACACCGATTTCGTCACTGACACACTGATGATCATCAAAATGTTTGGCTACTTCCTGAAGTGCTAGAAAGCTGAAATTTGGTATGTAATCCAAGTTTAGTATACAACCAACAAATAAATTCATAAACATATAACTTTAGCCCTCCATCCCCTAAAACAGGGAGGTGGAAGTTTATATGAGACTTTCACCAATTTTATGAATTAGGTCATGAAAGTTTACTCGGGACTGTAGACAGTAACTAAAAAACTAAGAACCTGCAAGACCCTCGCCATATTAACCGATCGCGGATTCTTGGATATGCTATTGTATTATATTGTTGTCGCGATCACCGGTGCTCTTATGGGGCTTGAAGGATTAAAGTAATTAAAATAATTTTATTAATTACATAAGTAATTGTATCTATGTAATTGATGTACCTACTGTCGGTTCTTGGTGGAAATTCATTAAAAAACACAAATAAAACACAATTTTACAATCGATTTTGATGTTTGCAGTATTCCCTAAGTTGAATAATAATAATGCAACAAAAAAGAATAACTAAAATGTAGCATTGTACTTGTACTATTTATTACCTATCTATTCTGTGCTTGTAGTTCCGGAGATATGCAAACACAAACATAAAAACATACATACATGCATGCACTTTTGAAATTTGGCACATTTGTTCAAACACTGATATAGACAAACATATAAAAAAAACTGGGCAGTTCTGTAAAATATATTACAGAGATCTTTGTATTACATACATACGCGTACATACATACATTGATAACCTCCTTTTTTGAAGTCGGTTAAACATAATCCATACTATAGTTACTATTAATATTATAAATGCGAAAGTCTGTCTATCTGTCTGTTACCTCCTGACACCCAAACCACTGAGCCGATTTTGCTGAAATTTAGTATAGAATATACTTTGAATCCCGGGAAACATACAAAGTCTCAATTGAATAGGTCTAATACTTTAGATTTTATTGATATCTAAATTACTTACGCCGAAATTTGGTTACGCCGTAAAATAAGTTTAGTAGGGGTAATGGAAGTTTAAATATGAGACTTTCACCAATCTTATGAATTAGGACATAAAAGTTTACACGGGATAGACATTAACTAAAAACCTCTTAATTAAAAATATAAAAAAAACTAAAAAGACTGCCTAGCAAGTAGCAACTTACAAAAAGGACTGAAATCCCACCAAAAACATTTCATGTAACTGTTACCTCGACAACCACAAAAGGTTTGCCCTGTGAAAAAGACATCAGATCTAATGTGGAGCCAAGCTACTGAATATACACGGCCTAACTCTATCGACCTTAACTCCAACAAATTCTACATATCAGTGAGTATGTATGGCTTGGCTGTTTCTTACTTACTTTAGATCGGAAACTAAATATTCGTCTCACCTCCACGACGGTAGCGAAACAGCGAAGTACTTACTGATATGTAGAATTTGTTGGAGTTAAGGTCGATAGAGTTAGGCCGTGTATATTTAGAAGCTTGGCTCCACATTAGATCTGATGTCTTTTTCACAGGGCAAACCTTTTGTGGTCGTCGAGGTAACATTTACATGAAATGTTTTTGGTGGGATTCAATTATCTCAAAGTAGTAACAATTATAACCAATTCTCTAAATAAATTACATGGAACGTAAAATATTATTTTTTAAAATAATATATTTATTGCAGAAGAATAGAGCTGAATTAAAAAATTTAAATTGAATTTTAATTTTAATCTCTTATAAATACATCAATTATTACTTACTAGATTACTTATTATAATTATTTTTTCATAGATTATTCTTAAAAATGTGACAAAATCTTAAAAACAAGGAAATTTTGTCTTCCGCTAACACTGCGACCGCACATTCACGCTAAGAAGCCCAATTAATCAGTAGACAGGCTAATGAGCAAATATTTCACTGTCCGGCTCGTCGCCTATACGTGAGGGTTGTCAAAATATTGTAGTTAAAAAAAACGTGTGCCTCTCTGCATTCATTATCTAGGTTTTAAAAAGCTGATAAGGTTTTTTTTGTTCTATAAGTATCTTTAAATATTAATCCACTTATAAGTGGTGCCTGGTTGATTAGTTTTATTATTTTATTTAAAAATTAAAACTTTTAGGAATAAGAGCTGCAGTTATGAGTCTTCTAGACTCTAGAATTTAGATTCCAGCACGGATGATGACAATTGAAACATTAAATTAAATTATCATTGTACTATTCTATGTACTATAATTACTGATTATCTGCTCGCTTCTATTCTCCTATTCATCATAAAAATCTATAATATTATGTCAAAAATCATAATTAGCCTGCATCTTTATGTGTTTCTATGAAGTAAGCACATACAATTGTTCAACAAGCAGGCAAGAAATTATCATAAACTCAAGACACCGACAACTCAAAACCGAGCTTAAATCCATATCTGTCACATCCAGAATCCAAACGTACACAATATTTATATGACAAACTCTACCTATATCACGGTGGAATCCCAAACCAATGTCTCAACTAATATTAAGTACGGTCTGCAGAAACTATTTAAATAAGCCCGCACCCGAGCGAAACAGCATTAATAATTCTCTCAGCCGCACATACGACCATATTATTGGCATCTGCGTGTGACAGCCCTGAGGACGGTGTCTTGAGATTATAGACTAGGAGCCGGTGTGACTTTTGATGACGAATACTGTTGGAGGATTAGTTATAAGTTTGTGTACATAAGAAAGTATATTTTATGTATCTGTTCACCAGCAGGCTTAGCTTGCCTACAGAAGTAATGCCAAAGAATGGATACATTCTCTCTCAAAGACTATTGAAAATATCACAGATTTCTTTTGGTGATCATGAGTTTTTGAAATGTTCGCACTTCGATATTATATTTGGCAACATATTAACCCTATTCAACGTTGTACCATTTTATTGTATCTAACACTTTTTCGGAAATAAACGTTCAGATTATTCTTCTTATTCTTTGTCTATTCTTTCCGTAAAAAGAAACACAATATCATGGCAAGTGTACAGCTCCTAGACTACAAGGGTTGTCTTCAAATATGTCGGCATGCCGTGAAGCCGGACTGTCACACACTGGAGCACGAGACAAAACATTCGGTGCGCGCCGATTGCCTTATCCACGTCCTATCCACGATGTAGCTGATGCACTTGTTTTGATACTTGAATTCAATTAATTAATTTACTATTTATTTTTAAAATAATGGTGACATGGTTAGATAATGACGTGCTAATCGTTCTCAAATAAGGCAAAATGTCCTGTTAACCATGAAAAATGGGGAGCATGAGGATTGCAAGATTTTACTTTTATTATCATATTTTAGTAATGGTAAAAATTAAAATGTTCACGTTGTTTACAGTGATCATGATATTTCATATTTCTACAATTTATTAGAAACAACCAGATTTATCGTGATCTATGTTAAGTTACCCACGTGACACGTCACACGTATTCAAGTTAAAACCATACATTTTGTAAGTTTAGCGATTTGTATTATAATGAAAGTTGCCAAAGATGGCGGCTATTTGCCAAAAAGAAGAGGAGAGTTTTGCCGGGAATGTGAAAGAGTGCTGTTGTGTTTTTGTATTATTTTCCTAAAATTGTGTTAACTGGGTTTTTAATGTGTAATATTGGTAGAATATTAACCATTAGATATTCGTTATCGTGCACAAGTGTAGGCAAATGCTGCAACTTCCAGAAACGTGTTTTTTTGTGTTCCCTCCAAAACTCCGTCAAAAGTTTCAGTAAAGCTAAAGCATCTACCACTTTACTGAATTAACCGACTTGACTCCTTGACTGTTTTGACTTTTACTTTGACTTTGACTAGACTTTAGACTTGACGATATAGTGAAACGATGATGAAAATTGTTGGAAGAACAAAATTGTTTTCCCGCCATATTTTACTTGACACTGGCCATGGTTTAAAAGCCGAGCGCCATAATCAGAAAAAAAAGAAGAGGAAGAAGCTGTCAACTATCAAGATCACACACCACTCTACAATAATGAACACGGCACAAATCTACATACGGCGGGGCATTTCTTGCATCCCCGCCTGAGATATGTGTCTTGCGCCCCTGCGGGACTCGGCCCGAGCGCGGGGTGGTACAGGGACGGATTGTGACTGGATGATTAGTAAATTATTAATAATTGGTTTTGGTTATTATGCTCGGAGTTTCTTTGGCAGATAAGCTTCGAAATGAAACAATTCGTCAAAGAACTAAAGTTACCGATATAGTGCAGAGAATCAGTACGCTGAAGTGGAATTGGGCTGGTCACGTAGCTCGAAGAACAGACGATCGCTGGAGTAAACTTACTCTGGAATGGAGACCAAGGCTGGGAAATCGGGGTGTAGGTCGACCTCCAACTAGGTGGGACGACGATCTCCGTTTAGTTGCGGGTCCATGTTGGATGAGAGTCGCAGGAGATCGGTCATCTTGTCGTTCATTGAGAGAGGCCTATGTCCAGCAGTGGACGAATAAAGGCTGATATGATGATGATGATGATGATTAGGATATACAGTGTTGCATGGTCCACTATAGAAGATTCTGTGTTAACAAAGCAAGCAATTTCATACGCGTCGTCTAATCCCATGATAAGCTTGTTAATGCAAGCAGACAATGGATGCACATTGCACATCAAATGTATAGGCTTATTACTTTATAGTTTAAAATAAGTAAACCAAAGATATCTCATATAAATCAATTTTTAATCAGCAATGTAATTTTTTTTTATTTATAAAATGAGGGGGCAAACGAGCAAACGGGTCACCTGATGAAAAGCAATTACCGTCGCCCATGGACCCTCGCAATATTAGAATTATTTTTTTTATTTTTTAAATTATTACTTTATGATAAATTGCCCATTTTCCTTCCAAAATTGTAATTTCACCTGCGTTTCTGATATTTTGTAATCGTCTGTTTTTATTTTGATACAGAAAATGAGTTCTAATCTAATCCATTGCTTAATTACCTACAATTCAAATATATAAAAACATACCGGAAGTAATATGCATTGATACTTTGCCTTAAAAAAATATTGGAAAAACTAAATCATAGTAAGATCCTTGTCCAAATCCGTCCCTGTATGTATGTTTAAGGTATGCGCCGACGGTACACGATAACTTAATTCCTGCCGGCCATCCCATCCCTTACCCGTATCAAAATTATCCCATCGCGCTACACCGCCCGGTATATGTGCTATTGAAATCTTAATAGTCCTAGTAATTTAGGTATATTGTGACTATTTCCCTGGAACCCTTCGAAGACTCTATCCGTACTGATATTACAAATGCGAAAGTCTCTCTGTTACCTCCTCACGCCAAATCGCTGAACTGATTTTGGTGAAATTTGGTATAGAGATACATAGAGTCCCGATAAAGGACATAGGATACTTTTGTCGTTTTTGCGCATCGGAGTTGTGGGCGTAATCTAGTACACATACAGGATGTAACAAAAATAAGTGATAATACTTTAGGGTGTGTACGTGTTCCATGTAGAGAGTTCACTGTGAAAGTAGCAGCGCTGAAAGACCAAAATTTTCTTTTTCACTTTTGTATGGGGAACGACGCTCGGGCCTTGCCCATACAAAAGTGAAAAAAAAAATTCGTCTTTCAGCGCTGCTACTTTCACAGTGAACTCTCTACAAGGAACACGTACACACCCTAAATTATTATCACTTATTTATGTTACACACTGTATATAAATCAACTGTTTTATAGGAAAATAAAGCGTTTTTGTATTTAAAGTGTAAGAAAAGATATTATTATACTCATTAGTATAAGGTATACTATTCACTCAATTTTCCTATAAAAAATCTCTGTTTTGTCCAAGAAACGCCTAACTTTTGTGTGAAACAGCTGTTTTTTTATTTGGAAAGTAGACTTGTAGCTGAAAATCATGTATATAATAATTTTTGAAAGTTACAATATACATTCAAACAAACTTTTAATAATTATCCTTTATTTTAAAGATTGCGGCGGCGGTAGCAAAATATACCCATTTTGCTACGCCGCCGCGCGGGGTCAAAACTTATTTTGTGGTGTTATGCATTTTTTGGGGTAGGTAAAAAATTTCCAACTCTTTGTAGGTCAAAGATATATACTGGCTCCTGCTGTTACGTTTTTACTTCTCCCTCTCACCAATCCCAAAGTGCAATCCATTGTTTCATGAAACATTTGGATAAACAATTGCACGTAGGTATCTACCAAATAAAGACAAAATACTACTAATAAAAAATAGTTTTTATTATTCGTAGACAAAATATTATATTCTAGAATCTTGTATGTTTAGGACATTTTAATACACAAACCGCTTTACATTTTCGCGTTAACAAAATCTACAATTACGGTACACATGCTGTCGTGTAGTGTGGGCGTGCGTGGGCTTAGAAATTATTCCCACTGCTGGCCAAATACTGTTGAACCCTGATATGCGTTGAATATACTTATTTGATAAGTCATTACTTACTAGACACACATAATATTTAATTACATTACACACTCGTTCATGACTTGTATAGACTACCAAAATTTCTTTTGGCTTCGCTGTAGTCGGATAGAAACTAGATGAAATCCCCAAAATTTGTTGCATCGTTTATCATGGAAACCGTACTTTTTCAAAACTATTCTATGTGCTTTATCGGGACTCCAAGTATCTCCATACCAAACAGACGGACAGATTCATTTTCGCATTGATAACAATATTAGTATTGACTAGCTATTGACGAATGCTTATCATGATCCCAATATTTTTGGATCCAAAATGTTTTTCACGTTTTAAACTGAAACTCCAATTAGGTTGTTTGGGTAGAGCAAACATGTATGTACACGGTAAACTGTACATTTTGCTGTGTACATTGTAAACCGCTGATTTTCGATTGCAATTCGAGCGTCAGCAGTTTTCTGCGGCGCGATATTTTTGCTTTTGCCGACTTTTAAAATAATGATGTGTGTTTTCTGGCACGAGAGAATGAAATATTATACTAGATTTATTACCGGTTTCTGAGGGTGTTTTGACCGGAGTTCATCTATTTAATGATTGTTTATTAGATAAAGTTTTGATACAAGCCAATCAAAAAGTGCTGTTGAACATTATAAACCTCATTAACTAGACTTTATCGTTTTAAGTTGCTAAAAATACAATATAGAAGAATAAACAAATTTTAAACTGAGTGTTATTAGCATTTGTTATGTTTTATAGTAACTAGTAACACAGTGTTACAAGACAATTCTCTCCCTTAACTTAAGAGAACTTAAGACAAAGCACAGTTGACTACAACTCAAAGTTACATTAAGATTTAAGTGCGGGCCGGGTATCAGTTCGCAATTACAGACTGACAAATGTTGGGTATTAGGAGCACATGTGACGGGGGAGGCTGGGCCTACATGGACCCAGGGCAGGGGGAGGTTAGACCCACATGGACTAAGGGCAGGGGGAGGTTAGACCCACATGGACTAAGGGCAGGGGGAGGTTAATTTGGGTTTTAAACTTTAGCCCTTCTTGTGATAAAGCAAGATGCTATTCGAGTTTCATTTGTATAAAAGTCAACTATTTCCATTCAAATATTACGTGAGGAATTTAGTGGTGGGTCCAGGCGAACTAAGAAAATTCACCACTCATTGCCGCACTCAGAGACGATGAATTAACAATTCATCGTCTTAATTGTAATTATGTGAAAGTTTGACAGATAAATGATAATGTATGGGGCTAATGTCAAACTCTTCATTTAATCACAGTTAAGTAATTAATATCCGTCTCTGAGTGCGGCTGTAACACCCTAACAGAAATCAATTGGAATTTAAAACTTTTTCATGAGATTATAAAAACAATAATAAGCAGCACACTTAGCATGTCTACTGTACTAGAAACGGTTACTTTCTACATCTGTCATTTTGTTTTCAAAATCTGTCATTATTTCTATTCTTCGCATTTCTATAACTGTGCTCGTGCTAAGTCTGTTGGTATTATGAACACTTGCATCGTATCGTACGATTTAGCAAAACTTTAAAAAGGCTGTTTACAAAAAAATAAACTTATCCGAGTGCAAAGTAATATCAAAATAAACACAACAAGGCCTCGATTTCGATGACATTTCGTCATTTATACCGCACACAAGTTAGCGCAAACTTTTTAATTGCCCTGAAAATTCGCCATCGCGAAAAACCTCTTTGTTCGGCAAATCGAGTGCAACGACTCGGTTAACAATTGTGCATGTATTCCAATATTTCGAGAAAGTTTGGCGGATTGTTTTCGAATCGAACTAATTAATTGCCTTATGAAGGTTCTCTACCTAATCTAAAAGTTTATAAAGAAAGAAAGGTATGTGAGCAATGGCAAAACTAAAGAGGTACGGTTTTTTTTCGAGCTCTATTGTTTTGTTTGTGCTCTTCTTTGGTAAATGCCCCGGGCTATGATTTTTTCAATCTACTCTCATCTGATGACTAGGTATCTAAATGTGTGAAGTGACTTACATCCGAGAATTGCTGCAATAA
Source organism: Cyaniris semiargus (assembly GCA_905187585.1). Lineage (NCBI taxonomy): Eukaryota > Metazoa > Arthropoda > Insecta > Lepidoptera > Lycaenidae > Cyaniris > Cyaniris semiargus. Next base: position 3,419,524 of record LR994564.1, on the reverse strand, counting down.
AGTTATACTATAGACCGACAAGGCTTTAAATGAACGTGGGCGTGGACGCTGCCGGTAAAGGAGAACTGTCAAAAACATGTCAAAAATAGGGGTTCCTTTTTTACGTTCATTTAAAGCCTTGTCGGTCTATAATCAAAGATGATAATATTTTGACTTAAGTCATGGATAAGCACCACGATACATTTTTTGATATCTAACTTCATCATCGGATGCAACTTGTCTAAGTGTCCTGAATCTCTATTATCAAGCACGTGCCTATTTCTCAATCCTGACAGACGGCATCCAATTACTATGGTAACACTATATGAGCATAATAGTCGACAAAATATAGTGTACGCTAATAGAAGAATTAGGGGCGTGCCGTGTCGATATTATGTCGATGTTGTAGGGATGTGCTGTGTCTATTATATCGATATTGTAAGGATCTACCTTCATATTATATCGATATTGTGGAAAAGTAAAAAGTAATGCCTCAAACACCAATTTCTGGGACGGTGGCCGGTTTCAGTGCTAAGCAGGGAAAATTTGAAAGTGCCATGTGTGAGCGCAGTACACAAGAGCAATCTATCTTCCTTTACTCTCAAAGCGCCTAGGAATGGATGACCGACACGCCTAGAATAAAATCAGATGCAGACCCAGCTTTTTACATGCCCATCCGAAGGATCTTCTAACTTTTCAAACAAACAGATAATCAACCTACATTGTCCCAACCAAACTTCGAACGCACGACCTTCGAGCTACTCTTAACCACTGGACCACAGAGGTGTAGTGATGTCATTGTTCGATGTACATGTATCACGTGCCGTAACGGAGGTAATGCTAGAGATTAGTTTAAATTAGTTTGTGATAGAATATAAGTAGATATTACTTATGATTGGATGGTATTGTTACAAATAATACGTGGTATACGTGGACCAGCATACTCATGGTTCAAATCCTTTCTAGAAAACAGAAAACAAATTGTACAGATAGAACACAACGATCAAGAAACACGAGAAATCACTAAAATAAGATCAGAGGAACGAGAGATGATATGTTCTATCCCCCAGGGAAGTGTGATAGGTTGTGTTCTATTTTTGCTCTACATAAACGATTTACCTAAAATCTTAAATAGCCAAATAGCTCTTCCGGTATTATTCGCAGACGATATATCTATCCTAATAAAATATGAAAATACGAACTCAACAGACGACATATTGCAAAAAATATTAAAAGACGTAACAGATTGGCTTCGAGATCACAATTTGGAAATTAACTTTAAAAAAACAAAAACTATTCAATTCAGATCATATAAAAAACCAGCAATAAAAATAAATACAACGTTTGAGAACACTAATTTAGATACAGTAAATACATTTAACTTGCTCGGCATTAACATCGACACTCATTTAAATTGGAAAACACATATTCAAACCATCAAATCAAAATTATCAAAATTCACATACGCCCTTTTTCATCTTAAATGCAGCACAGACACACAAACCTCCCTCACAGCATACTATGCTTATGCATACTCCTGGCTGCGGTATGGGATCATACTGTGGGGGAACAGCGTAAACAGCCACGAACTCTTTATCTTACAAAAAAAATGTGTAAGAATAATAGCACAAATAAAAAATAGAGACAGCTGCAGGCCATATTTCATTAAATACAAATTACTTACACTTACATCCATTTACATATTAGATATCAGCTTATTTGTTTTCAAAAATTTAGATTACTTTACTAAAGTTAAAGATACACATAACATTAACACACGACACAAAAACAGACTACATTTACCATACTCCAGAATTAAAATGCTAAACGAAAGCCCATACTACATGTCAGTTAAAATATTTAATCACCTCCCAGATACAATTAAAAATGAAACAAAACTATTATCATTTACGAGAAAATTAAAAAGCTACCTAACTGAAAAATGTTTCTACTCGCTAAAAGAATTCTTTTCTAAAGAAAATTAAGGTCGAAAGAAGTTCATAAAATATATTACTTTCATTCATGCACTATTGTAATTGTTTATATAAGAAATCAAGAAACAAATAATACATAATATAATATTATGTTACATAAGACGTGGTTAAGAAATTACAATACAAAATATTTGTTAAGTAGATACTTATTTTATAAGCAACCGCCCTCGCCTGTACAAGGTACTGAGTTTGTATATTGTATACTATACTTGGATGCTAATAAAGTCTTTGAATCTTTGAATCTTTGAATAAACCACGTATGGCCTTATTTTTTGTGAAGTCGGTGAAAGAAGAGAATAACTATTTTATTGAACACTGGTTGCGCCAAAATTAGTTTATCGTGTGAGAACCGTACATTTTTCGAGATAAAAAGTATCCTATGTTCTTTCCCGGAACTCAAAGTATCTCCATAACGAATTTCAGTAGAATCGGTTCAGCCGTTTGGGCATGAAGAGGTAACAGGCAGACAGACAGACGGAAACACTTTTGCGATTATAATATTAGTATGTATCATCCGGTTCCCTCAAGAATAGTACATTGTTTTCGCAAAAGCAGACTATAATATCTTATATATTATAGTCTTCTTTTGCGTTTTTATTATATTATAATATGACCTTTGCTGTGGTTTATGTCTGCGCCGAATTTCATCTTAATCAATGCAGTATTTTTGAAGCATATGCCATGCAAATATAAACAAGCCTCTCCTCTCTATAATATTAATAAAGCGTGAAAATTGGAAAATATAATATGAACTAGGATGATTTTTTAAACTCTTGTTAAGATGATGATGATGATGATGGTGATGATAGACTCCATACTAAATACCATTTCAAATTACAGTCATTACATCAATCAGTATCATTTATCGGATCAGCTGTGGGGCATGACTAGCGAATTGTGGCGACATGTGAGGTCCATACCTCCTCTAGTTTAGAAATGAAGAGCGACTCACCCGTGCAAAAGACAAAATTAATGGTGTTGTATCTGTATTTCGTGGGTAGAGTTGACAAATTCGCCATTTCTTATGCCATATTCAACAAGACTTAGAGGCTTCACCACTTCCTGATAAGTGCCGGATAGGCTATCCACAACTTATCTGACAGATACTCCATACTCTATCTGTGTGTGTAAGTGGTGAAAATGGCCCTAAGTAAGAGAAAAATTATTAAGGCTTTTCTCCACATTGGGCCATAAATATGATGGATAATAATGATTGTAATCATTCTTACAAAAATCGGTGGCATGTAACTTGTCTCGTTTGAAGTCACAAATTAATATAAAAGACTTAAAGACGCATGTAGCTCTAATGTCATTGTGCGGTAATTGCATACCATTAGGTAACAAGCCTGCCCATTTAGCCATGCTTCTTCATTGAACGCGACTGTACTTGACAGAAAAATAGAAATCGATCTGTACCCGAGCATACATAGGAAGAGCACGTTCCCACGTGCCTTTGTCGGCCTGCGACAAAGATTCGCCGACATGCTATCTCTATGTATCATTCTCTACTAATATCCCCCCGAGAAAACTAAACTCTAATCCCATAGATATAAAGCTTATTATAGCTTGATTATTTCAGCGAAAAATCGATTTACATTCTATTTTCGAAAAAGTTGTAACCAACTTCAATTTGAAAAATAATTTTGTATCTAATAGAAGTAATTCTAAGGTTGTTTTTCGATTGTGGAGATGAGGTAGTACCAGAATTGACCCCTTATTTAAGATGGAACAATTGTTTATCAATATATGATAGATCGTGGTCGTGGTCGTGGTCGGCAATTAGCGAGGATCACGATCATGATATGTGATGGGCGTTAGTATTGGATCTATTGATCATTGTTGATTAATAACGTTTATTTGTTAATAGATCCCGAGGATGCGCCGAAACGAAGGATCTAATTAATTTATCATTGATTTAAATAATTTATGGAAGTTATAAGCGTAGGAAGACTTTTCCCAGCAGTGGCCTATTAGAACAGGATATTGTATGTCTTTGTTAGACTGGGAAATGAGCAACCGAGTTGCCTGGTAGTAAGCGACACCACCCAAGAAATTAAATCTTTTTGTATCCTCAATGAGGTGTCAAAAATAAATTTAAATATTTCTTTGAGAAAACAGATTGATTCTAATAAGATTACGAAAATATTATGACAAACGTACCAAATGTTGCAGTCCTGGAAGGATATTTTGGGGCGTGACCGAAATCAGGACTAACGTCGTCACCTTGTACGTCACCGAAATATTATATCGTCGACAGCTTTTTCGTGAAATTGTCATCCACGCACCAAAACATCCCACCCCACATTTCCAGCGGTCAAAACTCTCAAGTGTCAAATGTCAATTCCTAAACATTCCTAGCAATAGATGGCGTTGTAGTCCCATTCCGCGGCGATTCCCGTCACAATAATGTCACCATAATGTCACAATAATTGTAGCGGAATCGCAGGATCGCTGTTCAGCCCGCGGCCCGCAGTATCTCACACATAATGTGTGCTTGAATAGAGCGGTTGAGTAGTTTTGATACTTGAAGATAAATAATTCTACTTTCTAGGGTTCCGTACCCAAAGGGTAAAATTCCTATTACTATAACTTTGTTGTCCGTCTGCCTTTTACCATGCTGTATCTTAGGAACTGCGATAGCTAGCTATGTATGTTACGGTATAAGCTATAACGTCTACAGTTGTTATGGCCGCTTTTGTGTGTGATATTTTTTCTAACCAACTAATCATTAAGTATTGGCTGTATTATTAAGTAGACGTACTTACCAAAATTCACCCACGCCAGACACATCTGAAAAACATTAAACAATTAAACACAGACTGAACTGAAAAGTTAAAAGGTAACAATAGCAAGTATCAAGACTCCTCAATCCTTAAAGTCGTCAACATCACCGGTACAACATAAGGACGTCATTGTGGCGATATACGAGCGATCTTGATCGTTGCGTGTATTTAGCGCGATGTTAACTTGTACTGTAATAAGTGTTAACCCTCGCTAAACCAATTTAACGACTAGATTTGAAATTAGAATAGAATTGCATTCACTTCAATCCATTATTAATCTGTCTGTTTGTCTGTCAGTGTGTTACCTATTCATGCTTCAACCGCTTAACCGATATGAGTAAGAAGATGAAAACGTTGAGTCGCGGAAAAAGATATCGGACATAGTCAGGGTTCCCTAGAACATTTTTTTTAAATTTATTACTATCAAGCAAATTTTTTGTGAGTAGCTTCATTTTGATAACACGAACAACATTTTTATTTGCGAAAAATCTCGAAAGTGGTAGCTAACAGAGATAGAAAAGATTTCATAGTTTGATTTGATGGTCCTAAAATATGGATTGTTCTATTTGTAGGACAATATTTACTCTTAAATTACATAACTAATAACTTATCAATATACAAAAAATCTGCTGGTTAGGGTTCCGTCTTAGGGTTCTGTAATCAAAAAAACTTGGTTGACTACGGAACCCTAAAACGGAACCCTAACCAGCTGATGATGATGAACCCTGACTAACACTTTTTATTCCTGTAAAATGCACGTTTCCTGTGCGGTACTCTAATTTCAAACTAAACAGAAGCCTTGTTTTGCCTATGCACGCAGTCTCTTAGAAAACTAGATGACACCTACACGATTTTCTTGTATCTCTATTTTCAATCGTATCTACAAAAGGTTGACTGGTAGAGATTGCTTAGTAGCAATAAGTTCGCCTTTTGTACATCAATAAGTTATTACTATATATTTTTTTAATGTATATAAATTTTCATGTTATATCTGTATTCTGGTGTGCAATAAAGAGTTTTATTATTATTATTATGACATCTGCAACTCTGTTACGCCGAAATTCGTTTATCGCGCGGAAACCTTCAATTTTCCGCAATAAAATCTATCCGAGATGTCCTTTTCCGTCTCTGAAATAGGGCATCGAGACCGGGTTTTCCCGAAACCCGGAAACCCGGGAAACCCCGGGTTTTGGGGATCACGAAAAAACCCGGGTTTCAAAAATTGAACCCGGGTTTTTCGAGCTTTTCGGGTTTTTCGTTTTTTTGATGATTATTGAAGGCAAGACCTGATATTTTAAGGTATTTATAACAAACTAACATACAAATTCTTTATTTTTATAACATAAGTATAGGTTTAATTATTTCTATTGGTCATAATTAAACAAAATATAATATTTTAAAGTAAAAGTTTCGTTTCAAGAGCATTAAAGACTAATTATTGTCACAAAAATATTTATTAATAATAATATTTTCAAAATCCTACCAAAACTATTCAATGTAAAAAGCCAAGTCTCTTCAAACAATCTATCCATCGCAAAAATTTTTCAAATTTCATAGAAGCAAGTCTTGTTAAACTTATTAGGGTTCCGTACCCAAAGGGTAAAAACGGGGCCCTATTTTTTTTTTATCTATGGTCGCTTCACACCACGTCAGTCTGGCCCCGTGCTAAGTACCTGAAGGATTTGTGTTACAGGTACCAGACAACGGAAATATATTTAATACTTTTATACTATACATATATTTAAGATTTTTATTATATTATACACATATTTAACACACATCCATGACCCAGGAACTTTGAAAACTTTTGTTCGCGGCGGGATTCGAACCCGCGACCCCCGGCTTGAGCTACCAACAGCCCACCAACTAAGCCACAGAGGTCGTCAAAAAAAGCTTTGAGGTGTAGTGTAATGTAAGATTTTTCAGTAATGTAAGATTTTCCAGTAAGATAGATGACAGAGAAAAGTTACCTTAAATTGCAAAGAACATTCGGCTTCATACCGTAGCAAGACAGACAAAAGACAATTTCAGGTAAAAACTAGGCACAAAAATTTATTTACAGGTATTACGTATGCCAACATCAATCAGGACTAAATAATTATTAATAATTTGACAATCAGCAATAAAAATGTAAAAGATTAAATAATGATTTGTTGGCATACGTTTTATATTTAAGGTTATTCTTCCATTTAATTTCTTCAAAAATTCTGGATAGATTTTTATATATTTCATAAAATACAAATAGGTACATTAATAATATATGTAATTTGGAGGTGAAGCTTGTTGTAATACTTAATTTTGGCCCGAAAATCTTAATCCCTAGCTTTGATAAGATCCAAAATATAGGAGAGATAAAATGGCCGCTTCGATAAAAGTATGATACGGCCGTGCCAGCTTACTCGAGAATTGGTTGGGCACTGCTGCGACCCCAGACAATGGTATTTAAATAGTATTTTACTGGATAGGTGATGGCAATCGCAGAAAATAATGTGTAAAGTATTTTCGCATTGTTAGTTTTTGAATTGTTAAAAAATCCGAAAAAAAACCCGAAAAACCTGGGTACCCGGTTTTCATCAAACAAAAAACCCGAAAACCCGGGTTTTGAAAATTGGGTCCGGGTTTCGATGCCCTACTCTCAAAGTACCTCCATACCCATCAAAATCGGTTTAGCTGCTTAAGCGTGATAATTAAGACAGACTATCTATATATTAATACGCGAGCGAAAAACTTTGTATCCCTTTTGACGAAAAATGCGGAAACGTAGGTGATTGAAATTTTGCACAGTTATAGTTTATATGGTGAAGGAATGCATCGAGCTAATATTATTTTAAAATTATATGCTTTTATCATATATTTTTTTAACAAATAACACATTTCACACACTACAACACACACACTAGGAGATTTTGATTGACAAACCTATACACACGAATAGTACTCTTTTATTTATGGTTGAAGTCTGTTGTCAATTTGAAAATATATTTAGTTTTTTTTATTGAATCTTAAATACTGTTAGACAATTATTACACGGCCAGTCTGTCATCATTTGACTTTATTAATCTGAGACTGTCTCAGGAATTATGTCTAAAAAATAATAAAGTCAATATTTTGACAATAGAATATCAATAGAAAAGCGTTGAAATTTGAAACTTATAATTTATTTTTTTATTTGAGGTCGAATTTCAACCATTGGGCGATCTCTAGTATTTATAGATGACGCCCGCAACTCCGTGGCGCCAAAATTCGTTTATCGTGCGGGAACCGTACATTTTTCCGAGATAAAAAATATTCTATATCCTATTCCCGGATTCAAAGTATCTCCATACCAAATTGCAGCAAAATCGGTTCAGCGGTTTGGGCGTGAAGAGTAACAGACAGACAGACATACACACTTTCGCATTTATAATGTTAGTATGGATATTCTAAGCTCCAATTCTCAAAAATCTATAACGCATACATTGCAATTCGGCCACACTGCACTAACATAACTCTCGTATGTCAAGCAACATACCCTGTGGCTTGTTGGCAGTAAATCAGTAACATGATACGGTAGTGTCGCGGGTTCATGTCCGCCGAGGACGTACACGGCCGTGCTATTGAGGGGTTACATAAACACGAATGGTTTCGCAAGCGTTTGGAATTAAGTTAGGCTTTAGCCAATCTTAGTACAAGGCAAAGTCTAGTTAGTCACTTATATTAGGGTGTTTAGCAAGTCGGAGTCGAATCTCTGACGTTGCTACTACATGAAAAATCATATTTTGTACCCGACGAATTTTCGTGTAAATATTAGGCAAATATTATCTATATTTATCATCACAAAAATATAATGATTTTCACATCTATTTCAGTGAAGGTAGTATTTTCAAATTAGGCCAGCTACTCAAAAGTAATTTGACTGTGTAAATTTTACTGTGGTTGTCTGACATGACCGGCGAGAGATCCGGCGGAGGACCGACTGTGTTTCATGAGTTGGATGGGCATGCAGCCCGTGCGACGCATGGATCTCTCGTTTCTTATCAAACGATCCAGTGATCGGCCTATAACCAAACTTAGAAGTTGGATGCAAGATTTCGAACGCTTTCTGCATTCCGAACCCAAGACCGCTCGGACCAAGCCACGCTCTACTCTGGCGGCTGGACTGAATGAATATAATGGGAATTATGATTTTATTATTATGAGTTATCTGAATGATGTCACGCCAAAAAAGGTAGTAGAGGTCTACCAGAATCTGATGGCAAAAAGTGTGAAAATAAATTGACTAGCAATACCGGGGTAATTGGAATAAAACATTTTGATCCTTTTTTTTTCTTATAGCGGCTGATTCTGTGTGTTAAACATACAAATATAAAAATGTATCCAATGATCAAGGATATTTTATGAAAATATGCTGTCAAAAATTGCCATCAGATTCTGGTAGACCTACACCTGTACACACAAAGCTGAAAGAGACTTAGAACTTTGTAGGCTAATAATGACTATAGCAAAAACACTTGCACAATGCACCAGATAAATCTCGTATCCACACATTCGTAACGGTAATAAAGCTGTAGTGAACGTCGGGAATAAATTTGTCAGCACACGTCGCCGTATCGCATGTGACAAGATACGGCCGGCCTTTAGAAAGGCAAGTAAATGGAATTATTTTAGGTTTAATTTTTAGTATAAATCTAGTTACATTAGTTTAGGAATTAGGATTGAAAATAATATTATGAGTGTTTAGTATTATAAAAGACGGAAGACTGACTTATCTACCACACGGCACAGTTATGCACGCGCAAGCCACATTCTTGTCGAGATCGTCGGCGTTTAAACAACTTGGCTTGAACACTGAACGTCTAACCACATGCGCAGACAAGTTGGTCCACGAAGGCTTGCATGCCAGAATTTCAAGCAAGTTTAAAAACCGTTAAGCCAAACTTTGGGGTTTACGCATAGGTTTTACCAACTACACGCACAATGTTCAGTGTACAAGCCGGCATGCGCAAGCAAAACTGTGGTCAAGCATGCACGTGTTGTAGACGCTTTAGCCGCCATATTGGTTTGAAGGTGCCTATTTTTGACCACATCTTCTTTATTTTTCATTTTTTACAAAAATTATAAGATTGTTGCAAAATAATTCTCTACAAGTTTGATTCTTATGTACATTTTTACGGAAGTAATTGCAAATTATAATCGGTCAAGAGCGAAGGGTTCCGTACCTATATAGAGCAAAAATAGACCAAAAATTGTGTTTTTTGTATGGGAGCCCCCCTTGAATTTTTATTTTATTTTGTTTTTAGTATTTGTTGTTATAGCGGCAACAGAAATACACAATCTGTGAAAATTTCAACTCTCTAGCTATTACCGTTCTTGAGTTACAGCCTGGAGACAGACAGACGGACAGACAGACCGACAGACAGACATGTTCTGTTCCTGTTCAGTTCATGTTCTTGACACGTTCATTTAAAGCCGTGTCGAACTGTAGTTTAACTTTGCACATTTGTTTTTTTTAAACAACACCTAAAGCCATTCTTAAGCCTTTGAATTTCAACTTAATATGAACCATATTTGATAATATCAAATTAAATGTATTACTATTTCATTTAAACTAATAATTTCGATAAAAAAAATATTTTTCCATTATTTTTAAAATTTTTCAATTTTTCAGAAAAATAAATTGAAAAATTTCCGAGCTTTGAAATTTTTCGGAAAATTACCCATCACTAGACGTAACGCGACCAAACTACGTAGGTCCCCCATCTGCCTAGAATTCAACTTCTCTGATAATACACAATACGTGCCGATTTCCTCCAGTTTTGCCACTTGTGCGCGACCATATACGAGTACTTCTAACTCTTATTCCTACATATTTTAAACTTGCAGTAAAAAAATATAAAAAGAAGTCTTTTCTTCATGAACTAAGATTAAGCTGAATTAATTTGTTGGCACAAACAAAAATCTCAAAATTCAAAAGCTTACAGACAACTCGTATTAAAAATACTTGTAATCTGTATAGAAACGAAGGTTAGGAACGCAAATTCAGGATAGCTTTCTAAATCGCACTTACACAATCCCACTAGTGTAATCTCGGCGTAATGTTTATCGACCAATAGTAATCGGTGCATGATTTGCGCGACTGTAACTGAAATCATAAATTGACATTTCAACATGAAGGTACGTGCACGCTATGCCGGGCCGCATGAATCCCTACAAGCCTTTTTTATGACGCAGGGAACCCTTTATTGGTGCCCCGGGTTGAAATGTGCCTCAATTAAGCTGAAGTACCTCGGGGGAAACTGGTCGGCGAAAAGGGCCGAGCCAGCTACCCACTAAAACCACCTGCGATTTGCCATCAGCCGTATACGGACTAACCCAAAAACGTTTTTATTTTTTCAAACGTAGTGTACTTGCTGGATACCATCACGATGTTGATGGCGTTGTAAGAATTTTGTTTTGTGTTGTCAAGAAAGAAAAATACATGTGGCACGCGAAGACTGAAGCGGTAAAGCTATTGCATAGTATTTTTACCAACTAATGCAATTATATAATTCGCATACGTCTAGTCGCACGCACACAAACACCGAGCCGAAGTCTGGCAACACCGCCGGTCGGAGCGGGAAGTTTTTTCGTTACGGAATTTCTTGATTGGGTCGCCGCGCTTAAAGCCCGCGATAAAAGCTATAGTCAGGGTTCCCTAGAACAATTTTTTTTTATTACTATCAAGCAAATTTTTTGTGAGTAGCTTTATTTTGATAAGACGAACAACGTTTTTATTTGCGAAAAATCTCGAAAGTGGTAGCTAACAGAGATAGAAAGGATTTCATACTTGGATTTGATGGTCCTAAAATAAGGATTGTTCTATTTGTAGGACAATGTTACTCTTAAATTATGTAACTATTAACCTATCAATATACAAAAAATCAGATGGTTAGGTTTCCGTTTTAGAGTTCCGTAGTCAACCAAGTTTGTGAACCCTGACTACTATGCAATAGCTTAAAAAATATATTTCATACATTTAAGTGTTGATGCGTTTTTGTATGAAACAGTTTTTTTCATCGTAAAAATTTTACTGTAAGTATACTAAATTTTTTTTTCGATTATGTGTGCTCAAAGTAGATACTTTGCTTCACCCCGACACGCTGCGGCCCAGTCTGTCATCAATCTGCTAAGTTACCATATTGCGCTACGCCCCTACACGCTGCGGCTCTGCACAACGTGTGCAAAGCTTCAAGGTGCGGATAGATTATGGGAAGTGAAGTAGCCATTACCGTCGTGTAGGGCATAGGCTAGAATAAATATTGTTATTGTGCTCTAAGCTTTATTTAGTAGTCAGATTATCTAGGTGTCGATTATATAGCTGTCAACTACACTAAATGTGTAAATGTGTCTGTCTGTTTACCTCTTTGCCTTAAACCACTGCACCGACTTTCATGGGTAATACTTTGAGACCAGCCGTGCTAGCATACACCAACAAGAAAATGTTGTCTACACGTTTTCTCGATGTAAACTGGTTTATCTCTTCATCTCTATTGACCCTAACATGACATACATTTGTTTGTTTTACACGTCTGTCGTCAAAATTAGAGATAATTTTGTATTTTTTTATTTGTGCTATTTTTGTCTATATGTATATTAACGAACTATATACGAACAAGAAATTTATCTCTCGAGTCTCGACGTACGCATGTTAGCGAAAAAGAGATATATATCGACAATATCACAACGCTCGAGAGTGAGATATCCACGAGATATCTCGTTGGTGTATGCTAGGGGGGCAGGTGAAGGACTTGGAATAGTTTTTACCCTTAAAAATGTATGGTTCCCGCGCTATAAAAAACTTCGGTACAGCCAAATTGTGTCTATGACATGAGACAATTCAAATTCAAAACCAAAAACTTTTCTAACTGCCGCACTTAGAGACAAATATAAATTACTTAACTGCTACGAATAACTTAACTGTAATTAAATCAACGACATAAGCTCCATACATTATCAGTCAAACTCTTCATTAAGACTGCCTTCACATTAAGTCGCGAGTAGTGCGGCAGGCGGCTCGTTTTAGTATAGAAGTCGCGCGGCTGCCGCACTACTCGCGACTTAATGTGAAGGCAGCCTTAATTGAAGTTTCTGAGTGCGGCCGTCCGACTTTGTAAAGCATAAAGTGAAACGTCTTTAGCATGAGGTTTTGCATACCCCACGGCCACCATCCCACTCCAACGCGACCAGCGATTTTAACTGGTACTTATCACACACCGCGTTTTGTATACAAATATTTCTGTCTCGGCGAGACGTTAAGATATCGTATCGCGGACACTAATGCTGCCCTAACTCATGTGCACGCGCCTTTAGTGTGGCGAAATGTCCCGGCTTGGGTATCATAGGAACAGGGTTAGCAACTACGTTACTTTTTTGAACCTCAGTAGTTTAGTGGCTTAGAGCGGCTTTCGGAGGTCGTAGGTTCAATTATCGTGTTAGAAAATATTGTATCTAAGTTTGGTTAGGATGATCACCTGTTTGTCTGATAAGAGGATGATCTATGCGTCAGATGGGCATATAAAAAGTACTTAAGCCTGATCTCTAGCCAGTCGTATCCGTCATCCGTCCAACTGGTTAATGAGAGTGAAGGAAGAGAGAGTGACTCGTATATAGCTAGCTGGTATGAATGAAACCGGCCACCGTCACCGAAACCGGTGTGGAATTATTAGACATGTGCGTATTTGTAAGAATCAGTTTTAGAGCTTGACAACCCTAAGCAGTAAGAGTTTTGAGTTTCAGACAACCTGAGCTATAGGATAAGGCAGAGCTTGATGTAATATAGGTGGACGGAAGAATATGAAATATGTGAATTGTATACTATTAGTTCGACCCAGGAAAGGTTATTTTGCCTTAAACTAGTATGTATAGAGGTATTATTTTGGTTAAAAGAAAACAAGCTCACAAAATTTGGCAACAAAGACCACGACAAGAGAATTTTATTTCATTACTTAGCCCTAGCACGGCGGCCAGTGGAAATGCGAAAGTATAGACAAAATGTGGAGATAAACTTAAGGTGCCGTTCCGATCTTTTTTCGTTCCGAAAAATTCAATTAAAATGCCACTTTATGAGAGACTATAAGTCACAAACTGTGGAGATAAACTTAAGGTGCCGTTCCGATCTTTTTCCGTTCCGAAAAATTCAATTAAAATGCCACTTTATGACAGACTATAGTCCTAAAAATTCAAATAATATCCTACTTTATGACTTAAACTATCTGTCTGTCTGTCATAAAGTGGTATTTTAATTGAATTTTTGTCGGTCGCGATTAGCCGCGGTAAAAATCGGAACGGCACCTTAAGTTTTTGTCCACAGTTTGTCTATACTTTCGCATTTCTACTGGTCGCCGTGCTAGGGCTATAGATGATGCCCACAACTCCGCTGCGCTAAAATTCGTTAATCGTGCGATGTAAGGACATAGTCCTTTCCCGGGACTCAAAGCACTTCAAAGTATCTAAATTCTCAGAACGATTGGTTCTGCGGTTTGAACGTGAAAAGGTAACAGACAGACAGACACACTTTTGCATTTTTTATATTAGTGTGGATAAGTTTAATGTATTTTATTAAACAGAACAGTTCTGACGATATTACAACGAAAATACTAAATTCTGTTGTAAACCATGCATTTAACGTAACACAAATCTTTTCATACGTACAACAGAAACGGTGTCAAAAAGCCGTACACGCCTGAAAGACTCACTTGTTACGTAACTCTTTTCAGACGAAGTTTTCATCTCATAAAACTATTCACATTTAGCGCTAAATGTGGAAGCATTTTCATACATCATAATAGCATGTAATAGCCCCTAGACGCCGCTCAGGTGAACGTGTGAATACACCCTCGACTAAAGTGCTCAACTTTTTCACTCCATGAATAGGGAAGATTTTCACTATTATCGCCATTATGCTAAGTCTGTCATTAAATTTAAATGCACATGTTTATTAATTGAATAAGTTTTAAGACTGAGTTGTGAGTGTTTTTAAAGGAAAATGTGTATTTATTATTAAGTTTGTAGCTTATGTCCATGGCTCTACTTTGTTTCTTCATTTGCTTGTATATAACTTTCTTAACTTTTTTCTGACAGACTATTTAATTTAATTCAAAACCAATTATGTTTCTATCTCGTTCCTACATAGCTCCCATACAATGTAACGACCGAGTGTTAAAGAAAGGGATGATGAAATGAGGTCCAAGCCATTGTCAGTCATTTATCCGACTGCCTAATGAGAGTTAAAGAAGAGAGATTCATTTTTGTGTGTTGATAAAAAAACTTAGACGATATAATAATAAATTCTGCGAAGCTGCTGTTAATGAGCCAACTAACATAGAAATTATCTCAAATTCCACAGAGTTAATCACTCATATCTCAGAAATGAGCTACATAGATCAT
This sequence comes from Cyaniris semiargus, assembly GCA_905187585.1. NCBI lineage: Eukaryota > Metazoa > Arthropoda > Insecta > Lepidoptera > Lycaenidae > Cyaniris > Cyaniris semiargus. The sequence goes on along the minus strand of LR994564.1, from coordinate 3,404,364 downwards.
TTTCCACGTAGTCTTCATCGCCTTTAAACTACTTTTTTACTACTATTTTCTGAGATAGAACAATAAAAATGAACACACAATAAAACAACGATATTCTGAGCGCATAGCAAAACGCCGTTGATGTTGGCAGAAAAATGAAAATATGTAATGTTTTAATATTCTCATCTATTACATTTCAGTATGTGGTTCAAGTTACAAGCGGGGTGAGGTATTTTAAAATATATTATGCAAATTATATACACATGTTGGAATGTAATAATCCAAAAGTAACTCCAAATCTAATGTCAAAGGAAAATATCTTCTTAAAAATGTTTAGCTTTCCAGCCAGAAAAAGTTATAAAGTTGATGAGCAAAATGGCAATGGCAAAAATGGACTCAAACCATTATATGTCTGTCAACAGAAGCCGGTGTAGCATCTTAAAGAATATTATATTCCCTTCTCTTAGCAGCAGTGCATCCTCCCACTTCATATCCCATCCTCACGAAGAGAATTCTGTCAAAACGCGGCCGTATTTTCATGCATATGCAACGCTTTGTTTGAATGTAAAACGTTGGTGGTTTTAGCGATGCACCATAACGTAAAGGAATATAATATACACTCTTTTGACACAGACGCCATTTTTAACACGCTTTTATTACCAATCTTAGGCTGTATGTATGTAACGGGATCATTGACCACGATTTTTACCTATCTCCAGTAGTCTGATTAATTCGAAACTTTGCATACGTATTAAGAGCCAATGACAATGCAATAATTATAGCAAACTTTGATGTTCATAATTTCTAGGTAGGTAAGCTATTCTACAGTCTACTAGAGTCTAGATGAACAGTAGTCCGCTCCCGCCTCTCCCTCGCGTCGTCATGATGACGTGCGGACGTGTCATTAGTCGGTGATGAATGCCGGCCGTTAATGTGCCTCCATTCACGTCGACACGCGCCACATGCTTATTCTGGTACACTGTGATGAGTGTGTTCGGTGATAATAATATTATAGTATACTATCATCATACAATGTACCATATTATTATACAGAGACCAGAGTGATGATTATTTTCGGTAATTATTATATTGATTACTGTTGGTGAGTTGTCTCCTACAAGTTTCAATGTTCCATTTAAAAAAATCTGTAATTCATCCTTAGAACTTTAAAAATTCACAAGCATATTCCCTGAGCTACCTTTACGGCTTTAGCTCCTCGATATCTAGCTCTAAGAAAATTAAATATATTTTCATTTCTATCATGAAGTTCGCCTTAGTCTAGTTACTAGTATCATTAGGGTTCCATACCCAAAGGGTAAAAACGGGACCCTATTACAGAAACTTCGATGTCTGTCCGTTTGTCTGTCTGTCTCCAGGCTGTATCTCGAGAACCGCTTTAGCTAGAATTTTTTACAGATTGTGTATATCTGTTGTCGCTATAAAAACAAATACTAAAAACAAAATAAAGTTAATATTTAAGGGGGGGTCCGATACAAAAATCGTGTTTTTTTGGCGTTTTTTTGCTCGTAGTCCATAATGACCACAGGTAGGCACTTTAAATATTCACAAAATCCTTAATTATATTCGTACTTACATATTTAATAATAAAATTACAATAAAATAAATAATTAAGGGGAGCTCCCATACAAAAAACACTTTTTTTCGCTCTATAACGGTACGGAACCCTTCGTGCGCGAGTCCAACTCACACTTGGCCGATTATATATCAATATTTCTGCTAAAAAACCAAACCTTTATGAATATCTTCTTCTATTAAGAAATAATTATTTTATGATTTGGATTAAAGCTTAAGCTTTGAGCAATAAACAATATGAAAATATCGCATATCAAACAATAATTTTTTATAAAATACCTACATCGTTCCTATCTCGTTCCTCCATAGCTTCTGCAATAACACCACCACGCTCGCAAATGTAGGTGTGAATTAAAAAGATTTTTAAATAAAAAGCATAAATGCTCCATTGAGCGAGTGACGGCTTACATTTAGATGTGCTGCTGTATGTCATTATATTGTGATGGATTCAGGTGTAAAGAATACGAAATACCTCTACTGTATTTCAGCTAAGTATTCATATCACTATGGGTCAATTTATAATAGCGCAGAGTCGAAGCGCATCGAAGCGTTAAATTCGCAACAAGTCGAACGAATGCGCGCGAATTCGCCAGAATGCCTACAGTGATGACGCGTAGATTCGCTTGTGGGCGCATGGCTGCGCGAGAATGCGCGCGCACCAAAAAGCATTGGTCAAGCGAATTCGCGCGAGGACACGCGGATGCGCGCGCCTTTTTAAATTCTCAGAAGTAATAATATGTGCGTTAATGCTTTAGAGTTAAGGTTGAATTTGTTATGTTCAGTTTTGATAATTCGCTTCGATACGTTTCGACTCTGCGCCAGTATAAATTGATTACTTAAATATAATTGTCAAAAAACTGGATGGATAAATAAAATTTCTTTTGCTCACCTACAGTAGATACAATCAGTGGACTAAAACTAAAGTTAATATTATGATGATTTTGGTCAAGACACGGCCTTATCACTGTAAACTATTCTATAACTTCTTCTTAAAATATTTTAAAACTTCGTTTTTCCACAATTCGTAACTTCATTCATTGTAAAAAATTACGAATACAATTTGTTTCAGTACCCAGCCCTATTCTTTCACTACCTATCAAGTTTTCCATACAAGTGCTTTTTGCATACAAGTCCTCTACTCTATCTAAAAAAGCTAGTATTTATTCTTAGGCATGCTAAACGATAATATAATAATAATAATAATATCTATGGACGCTTCACACCACGTCAGTTTGGCCCCGTGCTAAGTACCTGAAGGACTTGTGTTACAGGTACCAGACAACGGAAATATATATAATAATTTTATACTATACATATATTTAAGATTTTTATTATATGATACACATATTTAATACATATCCATGACCCAGGAACTTTTGAAAACTTTTTGTTCCGTCGGCGGGATCCGAACCCGCGACCCCCGGCTTGAGCTACCAACAGCCCACCAACTGAGCCACAGAGGTCGGCAACGATGTAATGGCCGATTTACATTATTCCAATCCAGTAATCCAATGCAAATGGAAGACACAAAGATACAGGCTGAAACATAAATGATGCAATAAAACAGGAGTGACGTAATGAAATCATTGTTAATTACGTTAACCCTTAAACGTTAACACGTTAATTATTTACGTTAATCACGTTTCACGTAACACCATACGGGGTGTATTAGACCCGACCGCTTGAGGGTTGATTCCCGTGGGATATATCACGCCCTTATCAAATGTCGACAAATAGGGCTGTATCGTAAGTGAAATATCGATACATAGGGTTGTGCTGTCGATAAGGGTGGAGTTGACACGGTTTTATCGACTTTTACCGTTGTTAAATAGATCAGATAGGGTTGTATTATCGATATAGAAAATTGTGTGGGTGTGTCGATAGTGTTATGCGATAATATTATCGATATAGAATTGTTTATGTTAACAATAGGGGAGTAAAATGGAATAAAACTATATGAGGATAGTTAGTAATATTTAGAGAATAAATTAGAAAAGCCACTAATATTTGAGCTTCTCTGTTGTAATAATATTATATTCATACTTGTCTTTACTTGGTATTATAATAATATTGTAGATACGAAAGTGTTTTGTCTGTTACCATACACGACTAAACCGCTGAACTAATTTTGAAGAACTTTTGTATTAATATATACTTCGTGTCCCGGGAAAGGACATGAGATAGTTTCTTTTAGTTGTCCTAAAATATTCTTTTCCCTGTTTCTGATTTGTGCTGAGCTATTAAATGAATATTATGTCTTCCCAATAGCTTTGTCCACATGCTGATATTTGGTATGGAGATACTTTTAGACCCGGGAAAGGACATTGGATACTTGTTCCGTTGTCCCGGAAGTATGTACGGTTCCCACGCGATAAACAAATTTTGACGCAACGGAGTTGCGGGCGTCATCTAGCTTCACAATATTCAATAGCTTTGTCCACACTGTGCCTTTTTTTGTTCATCAAGAGCAGGCGTTATAGCGCAGTCAACAGCGCGCGTGAGGCATGCCAGCGACGCATGCGCTCTGACCGTATCCAAAACTTACGCTTTGTTCTATTTTTTTTGGAATTTCTTATGACCAAATAAGCCGCACATATTCCTCCCAGTAAAATGTCATAAGCCTCACGCGCGCTGTTGACTACGCTATAACGAATGCCCTTGATGAACAAAAAAAGGCACAGTGTGAACAAAGCTATTGAATATTGTGAAGCTAGATGACGCCCGCAACTCCGTTGCGTCAAAATTTGTTTATCGCGTGGGAACCGTACATACTTCCGGGACAACGGAACAAGTATCCAATGTCCTTTCCCGGGGCTAAAAGTATCTCCATACCAAATATCAGCAAAATCGGTTTGGAGGTTTGGGCGTGAAGAGGTAAGAGACAGATTGACAGACACACTTTTTTATATTATTATTAGCATGGATTATGCTACTATGGCACAGTAAAATATACATTGACATTCCAAATGCCAGACTTTCATTGAACAAAGCGATATCAAGACTTAAATTACCAGCCACAATAGACAATAAATAACACACATGTACCCGCACTCATAACACCAAATCATTGGAACACACGGCCATAGACAATAAACATATCATAGATATTACCATACGCCAGTGGTTGTCAATATTTTTGAAGTGAAAACTTCTTTATGGTGTTTTTAGGGTTCCGTACCCAAAGGGTAAAAACGGGACCCTATTACTAAGACTTCGATGTCTGTCCGTCTGTCTGTCTGTCTCTATGTCTCCCGGCTATAACTCAAGAACCGCTATAGCTAAACTTCTGAAATTTTCAGATTGTGTATATCTGTTGCCGCTATAACAACAAATACTAAAAACAAAATAAATTAAACATTTAAGGGGGGCTCCCATACAATAAACGTGATTTTTTTGCTATTTTTTGCTCGATATCAATAACGGCAACACATAGGCGCTTGAAATATTCTCGAAATACTCAGTTGTATTTTTACTTTAGCAATTAATAATAAAATTTAAATAAATTAAATAATTAAGGTGTGCTCCCATACAAATAACACAATTTTCAGCCTATTTTTGCTCTATTGTGGTACGGAACACTTCGTGCGCGAGTCCAACTCGCACTTGGCCGATTTTTTTTTATTTGGGGGGCGAGAAAACGGGTCACCTGATTGAAAGCAGCTACCGCCCATGGATGCTCGTAACATCAAAAGAGGTGCGTTGCTGGCCTTTGAAGAGGAAATACTCTCTCTTCTTGAAGGTTTGCAGGTCAGAATTGCAGAATTGGTCCGGAATACTGCTGGCGACAGTTCGTTCCAGTATTTTACTGTAATATGCACTTTCTTTGGATGGTTTAAAAATCTTGAACTCGCGCTTAAGACACATTACTTGATATTATTTTCGTAAATTACTTATTTGTACGTAAATTTCTGCCACGCACAGTAAAACTCTGAAACGAAATGTCGCCAGCAGTATTTCCGGACCTATACGATCTGCAAACCTACAAGAAGAGAGTAGTAGTTGCTCTCTATCAGGTCACACGTTTTCTCTTTTGTCCTTTAATTTTATAAAAAAAAAACTGTCCCTGAGTTAGGGCGCTACGGCGCGAAAAAAAAGAAATATTCAATACAATAATCGGCCAAGTGCAAGTCGGACTCGCTCACGAAGGGTTCCGTACCGTTATAGAGCAAAATTAGGCCAAAAATTGTTTTTTTTTTTGTACGGGAGCCCCCCTTAATTTTTTATTTTATTTTATTACTTTTATTAATTAATAAAGAACACATATAATAAAGGACTTTATGAAAATTTCAAGAGCCTACCTGTTACCATTATTGATATCGAGCAAAAAAGGCCAAAAAAATGACGTTTGTTGTATGGGAGCCCCCCTTAAATATTAATCATATTTTATTTTTAATATTTGTTGTTATAGCGGCACTAGAAATACATAATCTGTGAAAATTTCATAAGTAGCTATAGCGGTTCTTGAGATACAGCCTGGAGATAGACGGACAGACATCGAAGTCTCAGTAATAGGGTTCCGTTTTTACCCTTTAAGTACGGAACCCTAAAAAAGGAATATGCTGCTCTACTGCTTAGTCTTCTGCTGATACTTTGGCAGTAGCATGTATATTGTTGTCAATCAGAAGTTTTACATACGTTGATTGACAGCTGACCCCTTAGCCAAGACGTTTTCTTAATCGCTATAACTTATAGAATAGCCGATCAAAATTTATGGAAATCACATAGGCGTTTAATTCTAATTTCCATACATTTTGATCGGCAATTCTCTAAAGAAGCGATAAAGAAAACGTCTTCACTAGGGGCCACACAATATTGTATTGCATTGTTGTCGCTTGACTTCTGCTTCTTGATGGTCAAGTCAAGATATTTTGTATGGAGATATAATATTATTTATCCCCACAAAACGTTTGGTTTCTGTGATACAAAAGAGTTCCTGCAGTATCCACCTATTTTCTATGATATACAGCAATATTATAATAATATACCATAGACAATATCAACGACATTACCATAGAGTATAGAGTAACACTCGCCTGTGGCAGCGTATATGGGTGAAAACCATAAATATTTTACCGACAACATTACAGGCATTATCATAGACAAGAACATTACCATAGAGAACATAGAGCGAAATATTACATAGGTAGCCTGTGGCTATACGTATGCAACATACAGAAACCATAAACAATGTTACCTAGACTGTACTATGTACCATCAAAGAAATTGATTCATAGGCAGTTGACAGACCTACATTAGTTAGTCGGGTTATGTCAATTTAAAATTAGTCGTGATCTGTGTTTTTTTAATGAAATAAGGGGGCAAACGAGCAAACGGGTCACCTGATGGAAAGCAATTTCCGTCGCCCATGGACAATCGCAGCATCAGAAGAGCTTCAGGTGCGTTGCCGGCCTGTGTTTGACATAACGCTACCAAATTACGTAGGTCCGCCAACTACCTATGAATCAACTTCTCTGATAGTACATAATATTATCACCTACACAAGGATCTTATGACATTTGTCATGGAGGCATGGATGAGAGGCAAATGTCATTCCAAAAAACAATTTTAGTTTCCAATTTACTACATGTACAATAGATGTATGATGAGTAGATTAAAGAGGTATTTCGAACAATCATTCATGAGATATACCAAACACCCAGTAACAAAAAAGTATTATAATAGAGTAGAATATAGGTCTACCAGAATCTGATGGCAAAAAGTGAGAAAATAAATTGACTCTAGCAATACCGGGGTAATTGGAATAAAACATTTTGATCCTTTTTTTTTCTTTAAGCGGCTGATTCTGTGTGTTAAACATGCAAATATAAAAATTTATCCAATGATCAAGGATATTTTTTGGAAATCTGCTGTCAAAAATTGCCTTCAGATTCTGGTAGACCTATACATGTTTTATGGTATACAATGACTTTAATACAGTGTTCGTATTTAAAGGTCTATCAGAATCTGATGACAATTTTTGACAGCAGATTTTCATAAAATATCCTTAATCATTGGATAAATTTTTATATTTGCATGTTTAACACACAGAATCAGCCGCTATAAGAAAAAAAAATGATCAAAATGTTTTATTCCAATTACCCCGGTATTGCTAGAGTCAATTTATTTTCTCACTTTTTGCCATCAGATTCTTTGAATAAACTTTGAATCCCTTTTGACGAAAAATGCGGAAACGTAGGTGATTGAAATTTTGCAGTTACAGTTTACTAGATGTTACGCGCGGCTTCGCCCGCGTAATTTAGGAATTTCACGGAAACCGTACATTTTACCGCATAAAATAACCTATGTCCCTTCACGTGGTATATTTTTAATGTGTGCCAAAAAACATAAAAATTGCTTCAGTAGTTCTTAAGATAATTAGCAATTTCATATAATTTTACCCGTTTTTTCCACATTTTCCTCTGTTTCTTCGCTCCTATTAGTCTTAGCGTGATAATATATAGCCTATAATAGCCTTCATCGATAAATGAGCTATCTAACACTGAAAGAATTTTTCAAATCGGACCAGTAGTTCCTGAGATTACCGCGTTTAAACAAACAAACAAACAAACTCTTCCGCCTCCTTTCACAGTGCACTCTCTACAAGGAACACGTATACACATATATGACGACCTCTGTGGCTCAGTTGGTGGGCTGTTGGTAGCTCAAGCCGGGGGTCGCGGGTTCGAATCCCGCCGACGGAACAAAAAGTTTTCAATGTTCCTGGGTCATAGATGTGTATTAAATATGTGTTTCATATAATAAAAATCTTAAATATATGTGTAGTATGAAAGTATTAAATATATTTCCGTTGTCTGGTACCTGTAACACAAGTCCTTCAGGTACTTAGCACGGGGCCAGACTGACGTGGTGTGAAGCGTCCATAGATATTATTATTATTATAAGTACACCTTAAAGTTAAATCACTTAGTTTTGTTACACTCTGTATATGATAATACCTCATGTACGAAATTGATACAAAAACCATAAACTACATCATAGAGTAGACAACATCATAGAGTGCCTGCATAGACTATGGAGTGCTCATGAATGCGGAACGAGGCAGTAACGAGGCAGGAACGAGGCAGTAAAACAAAACGTAAATTGTGAACCCCGACACGCATTAGCCCCGGGATTTTCCAACATATGAGAAAACATTTTCCGGGTGCAACCGAATTTATTTTTGAAGAGTTGCTCTACTTTTTTTAGAGTTCAGAGCAGAATTATGAGTAATACATTAAACTTTTAATTGAGAAATTTAACTAGTTTTTAGCGTAATAATGATATGTTACAAAGTAATAAAATAATTTAAAGAATTTATGACATAATGATGGGGAATGAGAAATTGTAAACTGTCGACAACTTTAGTTTACTTTTAAATATTTGGTTACTATATTTGATAAGTATTTATGTCTTAAAATTTTCGGAATCTTCACAGAAAAGTATGTGATAAATATAACAACAATATCAACACTTAAAACTTGCAAACTAGATGCATTCAACAACTTACATTTATCTAAATATCACAATTATTGCTATAAAAATGAAATAAAAGTGTTGAAAGGCACCTTCTCCACTTTTATCGTTATTTTACATTTTCGTTATATTTTATTCTTTATTATATCATACTTTTTACAAGAAAAATAGATGCACGAACAAAATATTGAGTAGAGCATCCTCTAGTCAGTTTCGTCGTTTAACCCTACGGGCGGCCACCTGTTGCTCACACAACATACGTCTACGGGGCATACACGTAGGCCGTACGGGACCGGGGCCGTACTCGTCCGGGAACGTACCCGTTCAGGACCGTACTCGTACGGGGACGCTAAGAGATTCTCTCCGGGAAAATTGAGTTTCGCGTGGTCGCTGTCACGATTTATTTATTTGTTTACGGGAAGGGTTAGTTTGTCATGGGGTATTTTGTGTTACGTTATAAGTTTATTAGGTTAGGGTTATGTTATTTTGCGGTTGTGATATTTATGATCTTTAGGATTTGTTACAGTTCCTAGTATTGTCAAAATGTGTATATGTTTCATTGTTCACAGTTAGGGTTGCAAAATTACGTAATTTTACCGAAAACGCTGGTAAAATACGCGTATTTTACGGTAATTTATATAAATTACGGTAAAATTACCGACTACGTATATATGCAGAATGGTGGTATGACGGCGGGCGGGGCGAGCGTGTTGCAAGTTGCAAGTTGCAACTTGCGTACTTCGTGCGCGTCGCACGGTGTGAATTGTGATGTTGCCGATTAGTGCTGTTTGCCATAATATTTTGCGCTGTTGCGACTTGTTGACAGTTGACGACACTCGACAGAGCATACAGCAAGGCTGGCTACCGGCAGGCTGGCTATTATGTTGTTTTGACTTACTGCACTAGACTGTTTAATTGTTTATATCCCCATTCCTAATGAAAATTATGCCACGAAATCAAATCTTTTTTACCCAATTTTACCGTAATTTACCGTAAAATATAATATTTTACGTAAAATATCGTAATTTACCGAATTTTACGAAAGTAATTTTACCGCTTTACATCCCTATTCACAGTTCATCTCGCCATCTTTTTCGAGGCCGTCCACGTTGGCGTCGTCCGTCCTCTGGTACCCACTCTGTGGTAACCTTTGCCCAACGATCAGGATGCATGCGGCTGGTATGAGTATTACATAATATCAAAATGATTGGTTCCTGCATATTAAGGTTTTAATTGTTTCCTTAAAATAATCCTGATATTTCCACTTATTTAAGAAGTGTTGTCTAAAATTATTATTGCGTTTGATTCGAGTTTTAGCATTGTGTAGTGTTAGTATAATGGTCATGGTGTTCTAAACAAGTGTTACTGTTAAAGCGTTACACAAAAAAAACGCCAACTCGTCGCTGTTTATTCTCAAAAAACGCCATCTAGTTGACGCACAGGAATACTATCAACGCCCTCTGCCCCTACTATGCAGGTACTAATAAAAAAGTGTCGACGTCAAATATCGTTCTGTCTAGCCTCCTTTCGCAACGCCGAACGCGCCATAAGGAACTTCGGAATAGCAGTCTGTAGCTTCGTCAGGGTTACTGTCATGACTTCGTCAAACATATGCCTTTTCTTTCTATAATACGAAGAACGAAAGGGACAGCAAGATATTTAAGCCTCGATCAACTTTAATTCCTCTAATGTAGAGGAAGCTCCAGCCAATCACTGAACTCTGGTACTTCTGGTTTCCTAACATTTTGGTTTCTCAACTTTTAGTAGGCTTGCATTCTACTCATGTACCAATCTCCTTTAAAGGAGATCGGGAGATGCAGACTCCAGTAATGGTGACTGTTTACAATTACATGCACGTCCACACAGAACATTAAGCGCACCACACACGTCCCGTTTTCGTGACTATATGGTTATTTCGGCTGGCCCAATTTTGAAGAGGTCGCGGTTAGAAGTGAGAGGCCTAATGGCGTAAAAGACTCATAATATTTAATAAACAGTAAATAATTATATTATGCTTATGTGCGATTTTTGGCATAAACTTTAATATAAAATAAGAATATTTAATTGCATCTAATATTTAATTAAAGTTGTATAAGTACAACATAAGTATAAAAACAAAACCACAACATGAACTTTTATTCGAAATCTTTAAATGTTAAACTGATACAAGATGTTTTAAAAATACGTCATTGTTTTGAAGAAAAATTAAAAATATAGGATAAAAATTATTGCCGCTTTGTAGCAAATTGATTGCATCGATCGAAGCATTTGGTAATAAATAATAATCGATGCAAAATTTAAAGATTCTTGTATAAGTATTTTAATTATTACAAACTGTACACAATTAATTTAAAAATTAACCATATCACTAAAAATATTATTACTTCAATGCACTATTATAGCAATTTCTAAATTCGCGAATCGCTTCAGCCTGTGACTCGTCCCGCGTGTTATCAGCACCAATCCTGCTCCTAGACCGCACACGTCGGCCGTACTAATTCTAATGACGTTATTATGAGAAATGTGATTATATTATTCCGGTCGCATAATGTATGAGATGCGTATTATGTATTACCGCGTCGAATAGTCTTGATACTTGATATGTAATAGACTTGGGAATTGGCAGATAGATATATCTATATCTATAGTCTATACCAGCGCTTCCCAAACTGTGCGTCGCGACGCCCTGGGGCGTCGCGACATTGTCCCAAGGGCATCGCATGTCAAGACAACCAAATCAAGTGAGTGCCGCGCGCATTAAGTCATTCATACATCCCGGGCAGTCTAAATCCCCGGTTTCAGAAGCTATGCTCAGAAAAGCAAGAGAATCCTTCACATTAGCTAGATTCTTTTGAGTTAGCGATAATGTAGGTGGTAGTCTCTGGATCTTCTAAATCAGTTTTAAAAATTCTATCACCGATATAAATTCAATTCATAGCTGTATCGCGTTATATGGTGCAGATCTACAATTGTTTGCCGCCAGCACCGCCAGGGGAACTATTTCGATCCCATACAAAATAGTATAGTTAGAAGAATTGAAAGTCAGAATCGAGTGTGATTTATTGTCACTTCTTTCTTTTTCTTTTCTACTCAGACAAAACATTATGTTGTTGGCTAGATCCTCAAATCACCTCTATTACTTGCTAGGCAAAAAACATTACGACAGCTCGTTGGAGCACTCCCACGGTTAGTTACTAGTTAGTTAATAATATATATTAATATTTATAATTCAAATAATCATTATTAGTAGCCGTTTTTATTGGTCAATAAAGTTTTTATCACTTTGTGTTTTATTATTTATCATTATTAATTCTTACTAATCGTCCATGGCCTAGTGGGTATGGTGGTCGTATCATGATAAACATATTATATTATTAAAAACAATAACATGATGTATAGACCATATTTGTTATTAATTAAACTTAAATACAACATTTGCTATTTGACAAAGGCAATAATTGACGTGGTCAAATGAAACATTAAGTAATTGAATTAGAGTATATATTATAATATTATTTTTAGTATCAGCGAAGTATATCAATAAGAGCAGCTAACTAAGTTCTATACAACCAATTTTTAACTTTTGTCTCACATAGAAAATGTCTGTCAAAAAAGTTTTAACTATTTTACAAAATTGGATTAAGAAGTATCAAAATTATCCGCACGCGGTACAGATAATATCACAGTAGCACATAAGCTATCACTGGGCTCCCACATCGATCAAGACTTATCACCGCACTATACACGACTTTAATCCAACAGCTCCACATCTCGCCCATTAACAAGTATCAAGAGGTATTGTTCCCGATTAGCGGCACGTCACGAGAAGTTGACATTTGACATAGACAACTACAAAATAGATAACTCGTATAAAGCGTGTGTTCTGAAATTTAACCCAGTTTAAGCCAGTGTCCATAAAGTCTAGAATGGGATATAATCATGGGCGTACCGCGTACCCAGGATTTTAGCTAGGGGGGGTAGCATACCTGTTTCGAGAAGATGGTCGGTCTGGTATATTGAAACAAAAAATCATGAAAATTGACTTTTATTGATCTGACTGAAAAGATATTTCGTTTCCAACACTTCATTTTGCGCAGAGTAGGTAACACGTTTTTAATTCCCACTTGCCAAGAAAATTGACGTTTATTTTATCTTCTAGCTTTAAGCTGGCCCCCCCTGCCCCTACCTGGGTACGACCATGGATATATTATTATATTAATGCAATGTTTTTATGCTAGAGGCAGCACCAGCATAAACAGTAAACAAAAAAACTGTTCGACGTTCAACAACGTTTCTTTACGTCAATTTTATGATATGACATGTGCTACCTGTCATATTTTGGTCGACCTATTTACAATATGTGCGAGTAGCGCCCTCGGCTCCGACTTTTGGGTTATATGGGAATATTACGTAAAGGTCAAATCACAAAAGAACAAAAAACAATAGTTTTGCGACAAGGATATTGTCGCAATACTTTTGTTCCGAAATATGTGCCAATTCATTACACTACGTCTTGACACGTCAACTGTTGATGTTGAAGCACGGACAAGTTAACCGAGTTTAATTTCGGAACCTAGTCAAAAATAAAAAGAATTCAGCACAATAGAATGCATTAAAATATATTTGTCTCACATGGGAAGATCTTCTTTCGGGGTGGCAACAGGTTGGCGGCAAGGCAGGCCCGAAAAAAGGTGGCCCAACGAATTGGATGTTTTTGATTACAATTGGCCGACAAAAGTGAAGAAAAAGAGAGGAGGCCTTTGTCCAGAAACGGGAAATGATGTGTACCTACTTAATAATAATTATGTTTGCTTCAATTTGTCGTGACGCTGCAAGTCTATGGACGCTTCACACCACGTCAGTCTGGCCCCGTGCTTAATACCTGAAGGACTTGTGTTACAGGTACCAGACAACGGAAATATATTTAATACTTTTATACTATACATATATTTAAGATTTTTATTATATCATACACATATTTAATACACATCCAGACCCGGGAACATTGAAAAGTTTTTGTTCCGTCGGCGGGATTCGAACCCACAACCCCCGGCTTGAGCTGCCACACACTCAACCAATTGAGCCACAGAGGTCGTCAATTAGTCAGCTTTTGTTGTTGAATTACAGCTAATAACTGAATGACTTCAGCTCAATAAATTCCATTTTTTGCAACAAGCTATGTTATAACTGTACCACAGAATATATATTAGTAGTACCAAACTGTACTTTAAAAAGATAAAACCGACTTCAAAATTGTACGTAATTGAGAATTAAAATTTCGCATTTATAATATAAGTATGGATTTCTAAAGTTACAAGAAGTAAATACGTACGGCCAACTTCGGGATAATGATATTATTAACCGACTTCAAAAAAAGGAGGCAATTCGACGCGTATGTATGTAATATTTCCAGAAGTGCCCAATTTTCGAATAATATGTTAGTCTATATCAGCGTTTGAACAAACGTGCCAAATTTCAAAAGTGTATGTATGTATGTATGTATGTATGTTTGAGAATAATTAAAACTCCCTATCTCTAAAACTACTGAACCGATTTTGATGAAACTTGCACTATTCCCTAAGTTGAACAATACCTAGTACAACAAAAAAAAAAAAAGAATTACTGAAATCGGAATGGTAGTTCCAGAGATATGTTTTGTGTTCGCATATATCTGGAACTACCATTCCGATTTCAGTAATTCTTGATTTTTTTTTTGTTGTACTAGGTATTGTTCAACTTAGGGAATAGTGCAAGTTTCATCAAAATCGGTTCAGTAGTTTTAGAGATAGGGAGTTTTAATTATTCTCAATTACGTACAATTTTGAAGTCGGTTTTATCTTTTTAAAATACAGTTATTTTGATAAAATAATATTATTATAATATCGTTATTCATTATAATCACATACTTTTTTGTACCCACCCTACCTGTGTGCACCATAATAATTAACAAATGAATTCAAGTCAAAACAATATACCAATTACTAATAAAATATATTAATGGCTCAGATAATATATTAAAGTTAAGCGGACATTAAAAAATACTCCGTCGCAAGTGAAATCTGTGAGAGATTATGACGATCAGTTATAGTAACCAAGTAGCGATGTCCGTTGACATGACAGCTGATGTTATCGCGTATACAGGATGTGCTAAAGTTACTATTTCTCTTTTTTCCTTCATAATCATAATTATAATTTTTATTTACAAAAATACGGTAATTATTTTTTTTTGAGTACACATATTTTTATTTTTTTTATGAAATAAGGGGGCAAACGAGCAAACGGGTCACCTGATGGAAAGCAACTTCCGTTGCCCATGGACACTCGCAGCATCAGAAAAGCTGCAGGTGCGTTGCCGGCCTTTTAAGAGGGAATAGGGTAATAGGGTAGGGAAGGGAATAGGGGAGGGTAGGGAAGGAAATAGGGGAGGGTAGGGAAGGGAAAAGGGTAGGGGATTGGGCCTCCGGTAAACTCACTCACCCGGCGAAACACAGCGCAAGCGCTGTTTCACGCCGGTTTTCTGTGAGCCCGTGGTATTTCTCCGGTCGAGCCAGCCCATTCGTGACGAAGCATGGCTCTCCCACGTAAAATATATTCTGCTAAAAGCGTGCATAAATCTTAAGTACTAGGACGTGGCTTTCGGAAAAAAGGTAGGCGAGGCTGTTAATTAAAATGGTTTTATATTATTAATCACAAATACTTTGTCTATGCAAAGGTTTCTTCCTAGGTTACTCTGAACAGACTTAGTTATATTTTATTTGGACGTTATTAAATAGTCTTTACTAGAAAAAAAAATTAACTTAAATATTACAATTATAACTACGAAATACAATACAATACTACTATAATTTTTTTCTTCTTTCTTGTAAAAAAAATTCATGAAAAAAAATGTACACCTAGCTCTAATATTTTCATGAAACGTTTAGTCTCCCTTTGTGATGAGTGGTGACTAATTTGGTGATCAACAGGTGTCTTAAATACAAAGTATCCCAGAACTTTTGAATAAGCCTCCTACAAAACATGTGCGTTATGTAATTTTTCAGCTGTCGTTTTTTATTGTACTATTTTTAACCGACTTCAAAAAAAGGAGGTTATCAATTCGTCGCGTATGTATGTAATATTTCCAGAACTGTGCAATTTTCGTATATGTTAGTCTATATCAGCGTCTGAACAAATGTGCCAATTTCAAAAGTGTATGTATGTATGTATATATGTATGTATGTATGAATGTATGTTTTTATGTTTGTGTTCGCATATCGCTGGAACTACCATTCCGATTTCAGTAATTCTTTTTTTGTTGTACTAAGTATTGTTCAACTTAGGGAATAGTGCAAGTTTCATCAAAATCGGTTCAATAGTTTTGGAGATAGAAAGTTTTAACTCTCAATTACGTACAAATTTGAAGTCGGTTTTATCTTTTTAAAATACAGTTATTGTCTGTGAAATGTTACAATTTCTGGTGATCAGTTTATTATTAAAAAGAAAAAAATATTATGAACACCATGTATATACGCTGAGTTATCTAGTACCGTGTATGTGGTAAACGCATTACCCTATTGTCTTCGTAACAAACCGTCATTCATAATCTTAAGTGTTACTTAAAATATTAAAACGATATTTATACGTATCTAAATTTATAATAGCCTCTTTCAATAGTTGGATGGTAACGAAAAGGTTTTTTTAATGTTTGTTAAAATATTATTATTGTAGTTATTTTTTTTAATCTAAAACAAGTAAAAAGCTATTCCTATAAGGTAAGTTACATTGAAATTTAGTTTAGAATAAACTAGCTTAAGGCCATTCCCCTACGGAGATTCCGTAATTTACCGTATTTAGAGCCTTATAAACTCATAATTTGAAACCTACAAAGTTATAATAAAAATACAGGAATAATCTTCAATATATCAACATTCCTTTCCCCGTTTTAAATTTTCTATTTTTGTTTATTATACTCATGATATTAGCTTTCAAAGTAATACCAATTTATTAAAATTAAATCATACTTTCAACCCTAGTATTTACAAATTACGTTTATTTGAAACACACGTCAATAGATAGACAATTTCATTAACTACATATTCCTCGTTTTAATTTTTTTTTAGATCAATTTTGAACTAAGATAAGTAAAAAAATAGGATTTTTGTGCGATCTCGGCAACGCGTCAAATGTATGGTCAAGGTCGTTTGCTCGGGGGATGGCCTTAAAAGCAAAGATTTAAACTAAAATAACGTCTACACACGAAACTAAAATTTGAATCTACTTGCCTCTATGCTAATAGGGAAATATTACGCAAAGGTCGAAGCAGAGGGCGCTACTAGCATACACAGTAAATAACCCGACCAAAATCAGACTTGTCGCACACGTCATATCAGAACTTTGACAGAAACGTTGTCAAACGTCGAACAAAACTTTTTGTATACTGTGCTGGTGCTGCTATCTAGCGTTAAAAGTTAAAACATTTCAGTAATATACCCTACTAGATGACGCCGCAACTCCGTTGCACCATATAAAAAAACTGGGATAAAAAGTACCCTATGTGCTTTTAGGCCGGGAGACGGTGACACAAAATTGTTGGTCATTTGTACCAGTACGGCGGTTCTTCAGGGGTCTAATTACGTAAAGGCAAAAAGGAAAATGATGGTCATAGCGCTCGCACAGGCGACCCAAACGCGTGAGCGTTAATCGAACGTGTCGGATAAATAACGAGTGTCGAACGATTTGTTACACAAAAATGCTTGTATTTTCAGATAGTCGAAAAAAAAAGAAGTAGGCGGTAGCGTAATGCCATACTTCTCGGGTGTGACTTACAGCCCGCCATACCGACGCGAATACATTAATTTAAATAAAACAATTCAACCATTTGTACCAGGCTAATTTTTGCATACCTAATCAATAATCATCGTCTAGTAGCCATTCACGAAAACCACCTTGTCATACTTTTCCGATAATTCCCAATGGCCGCCTGTAATACCAAGCAGTAAAATCGACTCAGCAGTTTCGGTGTGTAGAGGTAACAGACAGAAAGACAGACACACTGGATTCTGGATTCTGGCTCTCTAAGGGTCAATTTATACTAGCGCAGAGTCGAAGCGCATCGAAGCGAATTACCAAAACTGTACATAACAAATTCAACCTTAATTCCAAAGCGTTATCGCACACATTACTTCTGAGAATTTAAAAAAGCGCGCGAATGCGCGCGACCGACGCTGATTGGTCTCGCAGAAGTAATGTGTGCGTTACGCTCTGGAGTTAAGGTTGAATTTCATATGATCAGTTTTTGAGAATTCGCTTCGATGCGCTTCGACTCTGAATCTAAGGGTCAATTTATACTAGCGCACTGCGCAGAGTCGAAGCGCATCGAAGCGAATTACCAAAACTGAACATAACAAATTCTACCTTATCTCCAATGCGTTAACGCACACATTATTTCTGAGAATTCAAAAAGGCGCGCGCATTCGCGCGAAACCGCGCGAATGCGCCCTACCAACGCTGATTGGTCTCGTAAAAGTAATGTAAGCGTTACACTCTGGAGTTAAGGTTTAATTTTCTATGTTCAGCTTTTGAGAACTAGCTTCGATGCGCTTCGACTCTGTGCTAATATAAATTGACCCTTAGATTCAGATATAACAGAACAACCAACAATATGCATTATAATATAACTAGATGACGCCCGCAACTTCGTTGCGCCAAAATTCGTTTATCGCGCGGGAACCGTACATTTTTCCGGGATAAAAAGTATCCTATGTCCTTTCCCGGGACTCAAAGTATCCCTATACCAAATTTCAGCAAAATCGGTTCAGCGGTTTAGGCGTGATGAGGTAACAGACAGACAGACAGACAGACACACTTTCGCATTTATAATATTAGTATGGAAGTATGGATATTAGTATGGATGTTAATATTCAAACAAAGTTTCACATTTATTATGCTTTACGGAACTTGTTGATAGTAATAGTGAGTTATGGTAACCATACATCACACATTAGCGATTAGCAGCGGGGGTCAAACTGTACCTGCTGGCCAGATCTGGCACATGGCGACAAATTGTCACCGGTTGCCAGATCTGGGAATTGCCAGGCATTGTGCGCCGCGGGTACAAACATGAGTTATGGCTTGTTTAAATGGACTTAGGTTAACATAGAACTACTATATAGTAAGAAAACGTAGCTCGACTCGTATATGTATGGTTTCGTTTTGTTCTTTTTACGCACACAAAAATATATCATGCATCCGTCTTAATATTCCCTCTTACTCAGGTGACCCGTTTGTTCGTTTGCCCCCTAATTTTATAAAAAAAATCAATGAAAACGAAACATTTACACTCCAGTTGTATGTTTAAATGCGATTGTTATAGACAATTGGTAAGGACAAGGGTTTCGCAGGTAAACTAAACCCAATGACAAAAGTTATCACAAGTGGTTGATGCCATGAGCTTTAGTGGTAGCTTTTTCGTCGGGAAATAGGAGGGTTATAAGTTTGACGTGTCTGTCTGTGTGTGGACCGATTTAGATCTATACTGTACTTGGCGAAACATGGCGGTAGCGGTCATTGACTCCCTGTCAAAAACTTGTAATTTTCTATACAAAACCGCGATTGACAACATCTGACACTTCATTGTCAATCGCGGTTTATATAAAAAATGACAAGTTTTTGACAAGGAGTCAATGACCGCTACCGCCATGCTTCGCCGAGTACAGTATAGTTTATTTTTGAAAGCCAACAAGTATGTTCCAAACTGTTCTTAGCATTAATTTATCATCCCGCTCAGTACTGAGACGTTTATCTATTACACCAAAAGTTGTGAGCAACTTCCAGTGATTCGATCGGTTAAAAATTTTGCATCCTCATTTCATTCAGGAAATTCCTCTTCGTCGGGAAGGTCTTATTTAATATAGTATTTTGTGTTTCGATAAATCATAATATATCGAAATACATATATAACATTGTTTTTTTTATATATTTTTATAATATAACATTGTTTTACTAACATATTATTGTTAGTAAGAGCAAGTGTGAACCGCGCTTAATCGATATTAGCCGTTAAATAAGGGTGTGCTAACTCGTATTTCGGGTATACCTTCCGGGTCATTACAAACTAATCAAACACACACTAATTGTTGTTTATTGCCGGGTTATTGTTTGTTTGTTCAAACAATTAATTGTTGTTTGATCGGGGGCGGGAACTTTAGCATGTGACGTGTTGTTCATTTAGGGTCAGGACACATTGCGAGATTATCACACGGGCGTTTATCAATTCGATGAGTATCTTCGTGTAAGTATAGGAAATAAAGTCCATTTTTTGCTAATTTGTATAATGCATCGCGTTCCATCTTTACGCCGCGCTGCTGTGTCAACTGACCTTAAGTTTTAATTTTATTTCACTATCTCTAAGCACTCAATAATAATTGAATTTGATGATGTCTTGCTACTACTGTTAGCAACTACTTATTAGTGAATGTCATAAAAACTGACTAGTAAAGTGCAAATTCTATACCTAGTCAAGGTAAACAATTATTTGCACTTTACTAATTTTCTTCACATGATACAGTGTTCGAGAGCAAGTCCCAGCAAAGATGCGATTTAAAAACAAGCAATTTTCATAGCGATTTTTTTATCCGCTAAAATATTTTGTATAAAGCCTCATACAAAATATTTTAGTGGCTAATATAATGGCTAAACGTTCCACGATACGTTTAGCATTATCATAAATATAACATATGGAAAGTCATAAATATGTGATCGGCGCACGGTGAGCCGGCCCGTATGGATTATTGAAATTTTATGTAGTAGGTATAACTTGAATTGGCAGATAAAACAAAAAAAAACATTATTTACTATTGTTGATGGTGAAGAATATAATATATTAATAAGATTTGGCGATATACCTTTAGATTATATTGAGTAATGAGTCGCATTTGGTAGTTTATAAGCTAGTGATATTGTTTAAATCTAAACTTTTTCTGCGTTAAACTTTTGTGTATCTTTAATATTTTTGTTTCTGTGATAATTATTATACTGAATTGAGACGAAAAGGCAGTTAACTGCATCTATCCAGTCTGTTTGTCTGCTTGTTACCTCTTTGATCTTAATCCTCTGAACTAACGTACTTAAATTGAAATTCGCATACAGATACTCAGTCTTGAAAAGTAGCAGCCATGATGTTTTCATTTTGCCTACTAAACTCCCGCAAATGATAGCAGTTTATTATTATTGATTGCTCATATTAAGTGATATGACTTACCAAAAGCTTAAACGAATGACAATAGTTTTATCTGAAATTTCGCGTGGCTTGAATTTCTATGCATGGCTATGGAATCTATAAATTGTCATGCAGAGCCGGGATAAAATAGATAAGTTGTGTCGCAGTAATAACATATTATTGTCATAATGCACTGCTTTGTTCGAGAATAATCTGTAATGGACTTCACTAAAGCACAATATACGTAATGTACGGTAGATCATTTGTTCGCTAGTTGGAATCGGGCGCACGCACACATCAGCATTATTTGTAATACCTTGCAGTTTAAGGCGAGGACAAACACCATTTTGTCATTTATTGACTCCCGGTTTACCTAGTTCCAATATAATAGCGAAATGTAAAAAAATATGAGATATAAAGCACAATATTTAAAAGGTTTTAAATTATAAACATTTTGATAAAACGTAATACTTTGGCTGTAATTAATTTACAAACTCACCTCCGACAAAAATCTTTATCATCGAAATATAAGTATTAACAAGGATAACATACATTTTATTTTAATAAATTGGTAATTAATCTATATTATAATGAATCTATATAAAACTTTTAACCGAATATTTTTTTTTCTTAGTATTTATTTTGAAAGATATTAAAAAAAAACACGAAAAATAAAATAGAGAAGATTCGCCCGTCGTAACTACAATTTTATGCTAAGCTTAAATGAATCTTATTGCGATGCGTACACGCTTGGCACTCGCGTTCGCAAGGTTATCGTTTTGGAATTGAGATAAGTGCTCGCCTTAAGAAACATCAGCGTATACACACTATTCACACTACTTCGAAGTTATAGAAATAAAGTTCGAAATTACGCCGGAATGTTTTTTAACCTATCAATCCCCAAGCGGCAGCCGGCCGCTGCCGCATAACAATTGAAAATCTATTGTGTCTGCGATACCCACGATGGAGGTGCTAATTGATGACGATACATAATGCCTACATTATTTTGCGTTATTTAGTCATCTTAATTTTGGTCGGTGCGATTCACCAAAATGAGGCTTAATTCAGCGTCGACTTATTTAGTAAAGTCAATCCCCCTTAATAATAAAAACTTCTTACACATCCGTGTAACGCATGAATAGTTAAACACGGTGGTTGTGTTTACACAGGGTTTATACAGAACTCTACTAATAATCAAATGATAATGACATTTATGACTTGTGTAACTAAAATCGTGTTATATACCATAGACTGTAGATCCAAAGGAAAACGTTCAGGAATTAAGTAACACGCTATCTGATGTTCGGGTGTTGATGACAAAAATTGATATAAACGTTATGTTTTTATGAACCTGGTAATTATAATTGGACACAAGATTGATATTTAATCATTTTTAGTTAATATTAATCAGTAGAGTACGTGAATTTTGTAAATAATATTATAATGTTCTACTATGACATTTACTACAAAGTTTTTGAACGCAACGCTAATGTGAAAGTTAATAAAATTTGAAATTGTCAAAATATTATTTTGTCACTTATGACGTGTTAGGGGCGCGTTCCACTAAGCGCTCAAACGCTGAAAATACTCCTTCAGCCGTTTCACATGTCGACCGCGATTGTTGTGATCGCGGCAAAAGCGTCACTCATGACGTATATTTTCGCTAATGCAAAGCTAAAAACGACCCATCTTAAAGGTGGGTTGAAGTGGACGTTTTAATAAAACCGCCATCTTTTTATATGCAAAATAAGCGGTTTAATTTAAATTTTAAAAATTATAATAAAATAATAATAATAATAAAGTTAGTAAAATAAGAGGTAAAAAAGGAATAAGAATGACAATGAAAATGTTAAAACTAAATAAATATACATAATTTATAAAATAAATGTAACAATAAATAATTATGACTTAAGAGGAAAATAAAACTATACGATAATATCTTGAAAAAGGGCTATAAAAACGAGAAACTATTGAAAGCCGTTCCTAGACAAAAACAATATAAAATGCGATAAAATTATAATTTGAAATGAACGCTAGAAACTCTCAATAATCCATTCCACTTGAGTTTGTATCATTGACGCGATTTGTATCATGCGAGTGGACCGTCAAAAACTACGGTCGTGACTCGTGAGCGTTATCGTTGTAGGTGCTTAGTGGAACGCACCCTAAATAAAATGATCGCGATGTATGTTATATTTCGTTTACATTGAAAATCTATTTCATTCAATTGATTAAAGAAATAAAACATATTAAATTGTTCTTTTTATGTTTCTTTGCTAATAAGATGGTAGAAATCAGCAAACGCACTCAAAACTACATATTCAAAATAAAATATAATCAGCTGATCTATTGAAAATCCGCCATCTTGATCTTATTCGCACTCTATATAAGGGTGATGCCTTGTGTAAGCGTTGGGTAAATTTGTATGGAAGTTACAACAGCATTATACAGGCCATATTTCAAAAAAATATATTATTAGTAGAAAAAAAATTACGCACCCTCTAAACACCTGTATAACTTTTTATTAGTAAGAGGGAATGAGTGTAAGTTCGGCACAGTGTGTCAGATCCAAAAAATTCCGAACGTGAAATCAGCCGCTGAACATTCGTCGCGTAACTTTGGCATTGTAGTACAATATAGTGTAACTTCTTAACTTAATAAATAAATCAATTAAAAAAGTGCTTAAAATAATTATTATTATATTTAGGATTACCCGTCATTATTAACACTGATAAAAAAATAAAGACGCACACGCGTAACTTGTCAAGCAACTTTCATTCAAGGACACGGCTGAGACACTCTGCTGTATGATACTTATACTGTGGCTAAAGCCAGTACAGTAATGCCCGCAAATCGCCCGTATTATTTTATGATTATATGAGAATGATAAGATTGACCATTGTATGTGTAATGATAAAATTATTTAGCATACCGCAATAGAAAGCGTTGCTATTCTGAATTCTGGTTTACAAATGAGAAATACTTAGTTCACTTGTTTTAGTATGATTCAGAATTTTATCAACCTATAAGGTCTTACGCTGGATTGCTGATGGTTTGTTTAAGTGTCGTGCCTTCTCTTTCATGAAAGAATGTCAAGAAAGAGGTAGAAACACTGACCTCCATTATACAAGTACGCTGGACCTATGATACCCACTTTTTTTGTGCCTATTTGAAGCGGAATCAGCGCCCCCAGTGAGAGGGAAGAGAACTAAATTTGACGTAACTTGCAAATGGCCGCTTAATCGTTATTGGTTGTCATCACTAGTATTAGTTCCAAATACTCCCACTACTGCTATCAGCGCCAATATGGCGACTTTGAAACGTCATTTTTACATCCGTGAGTAATTTGTATTCTGTGTTTTTACGTCAAATTTAGTTCCTATCACTCACATTGGGGGAGCTGATTCCGCTTCAAATAGGCACAAAAAATAGCTGTCATTTCAAAGGGTATCATTAGTCCAGCGTACTTGTATAATGGAGGTCAGTGGGTAGAAAAGATTTAAGTATAGCAGTTTCGTCCAAATTCCTAAAGACCGAAGCTTTTTACCTTGGGGTATGAGTCGCAGAAATATTTATTGTATGTTGATCATGGGTAAAAAGAGATGGACTTTCTAGGAAACTACTCTTGCTCATCATCACAACAAGGAATTCTTATAGTTTACTATAAAGTATACTAGTATATATAAGCACAATTTCTCCAATTTAAAGTGGTTTAGTAATAGTATTGTTCTCTATCGGTTCGATCGATTTCTATTGTTCTTCTAACACCTGACATTTGGCGCCGCGTGTGTCGTGTACTAATTAGTAGAATAAGTAGGATTAGTAGAATTAGTAGGACCCCTAGTTCACACTAATTATACGCTTTAATTGCGTATTGTGTAATATTGAACTTAACGCTTACTTGATATATTAGAACTAGTTCTAACGAGGTGGTTTCTAGTATTAGAACATAGCTTTGAAATCTAATACTTTAAAGACATTATTTATGCATCTACAGTAGATATGAATTGTCAATTTGAGTAAATCATGAAAAATTTTTGAAGTGGGGAACTTTAAAAATTTTGTATGATTCACAACATGAGTTACTTCTATACTGTACCTACTCGGCGAAACATGGCGGTAGCGGTCATTGACTCCCTGTTAAAAACTTGTCATTTTCTATATAAGCCGCGATTGACAATGAAGTGTCAGATGTTGTCAATCGCGGCTTTGTATAGAAAATGATGACAGAAAGAAGATGATGATGAGATGATGACATGAAGAAGTTTTGACAGGGAGTCAATGACCGCTACCGCCATGTTTCGCCGAGTACAGTATAACAATAATGTAGACATGAGTGGAAGAAGCAGGTATGCAACAGTTAAAAAAATCCTATTGGAGGCTTTAGGGCCGGAAAATTGATAATATATTAGCCAAGTGAGGTAAGTTACAAGGTTTGTTAAAATTATAACGGGAAAAATGAATAATCTTCCATAATCCATAAGTACTAATATCCATTCTAATATTATTATGAATGCGAAAGTGTGTCTGTCTGTCTGTCTGTCTGTTACCTCATCACGCCCAAACCGCTGAACCGATTTGGCTGAAATTTGGTATGGATATACTTTAAGTCTCAGGAAAGGACATAGGATACTTTTTATCCTGGAAAAATGTACGGTTCCCGCGCGATTAACGAGTTTTGGCGCAACGGAGTTGCGGGCGTCATTTAGTATGTTATAAAAATATTAAATTATCTGCTTCTTCCATTCACCTTTTTCCTACGAATAATAAAAACTACCTTTTTCATATTTCAGCAGAATGTCATTCTAAAAAGAGGTGTTTCGTTTTACGAAATCTGAAGGCGCACCTTATTACGACGTGCGAGAACTGAGAAGCTAACCATTATATTTTTTAATTTGCGTTTTATCTAGCTGTCATATCCTACTTAAAAACCCGCCGAGGAAATAAAAAAAAACGATCCACGATGATATCGAAAAAAATAACAATCGTATGCGCGAGCGCATGATTTTATTACGACAGGAGAGTAGAAAATTTCAAATTACGAACGCCGCCATTTTGGTCACGTAGCCTGACCTTTGTCTGTGGTATATGAGGGTTAATACAGTTTTTTATTGACTGGTGGCTTGATTTGACCAAACAGTGAGTAAGGGATTGAGCACAATGGAGGCTGTATTACTAGCTTTATACACCACAAATATTTCATAGAAATAAGAAAAGTTTTATGTAGTAAAACTTCTAATTGTTATTCGTAGTTTAAGAGTTCAGGACATCTTATTATTGGCTTTCCTAGTACTTTAAAAAATAATCCAAAGTCCAATAATAGAATGACTGCCAACAATTACTGGGAAGTATGCCCTATATTATCTTTAGAAATATAGTAATTATAACTACAATAAAATATTATGTTCAAGATTTTTTTTACTTCAAATTGCATGTTAAAGTGGCTTTAACTTTGTAATACAAACTTGTCTTGGTTGGTTATGAACACGCCCTTACAATCAGTGATTCTGCGCTGGCATTTCGTATCGCTTTGTTACTTATATCACTGATACAGTTACATTGTATGAATTTAATTTAAAGCTACTTTCTATTATGTGCCATTATGCACAGGGTCTATACTCTATACTAAATATCTGCGCTTATCAAATTTCATGTTTTAGTCAGAGAAATCGTTTTTGTTTATAATGAAGTACAAAGAGCATTTATGTTTCATAATTTGTATTATATCTATGGTTAATAATTAAATAATTATACACTTTCCTTGCACTTATTCCAATTTATTTTAATAGATTTATTACAAAATTATTATATACACGACCGGTTTCGGAAAAATCATCATCAGGTGTACTGCAGGTATTTTTATATATAAGGTAATTTAATATATCTATGGTAAAATTACTTTTGAATGAAATTATTATTTTCCAGCTAAGAAGAGCTTTTACATAATTTGATTCTAACAATTAGTAGTAGCTTTTAGTGAATGAAGCCTGTAGGATAATTATCTATAATATTTATATACTTTTAATCAAATGAAGAATAAAACTTATCCTAAATCATAAAGCTGGCCGCATACACACCTTTTTCATATTCGATTTCCTAATGTGGAATTACGATTTGGAATTATTCCGTGAGGTGAGACTCGTTTGTTTTTTTCACGCGCGAACACGCCGATTTGCACTTGAAACGTACGTTCGGAATTCGTTCCGGTCGGAAAAAAGCGAACGTGTGCGCCATTTAATGTATTTTCTATTGATTCCATGCATGCGGATTTCCGTATAAGGAAAACGAATACAGAAAACTTATGTATGCGGCCAGCCTAATAGTAATAAGTATTTTTATCACTAAGGACCACTATTTTTATAATACTACCGTGTCCAACCTACTGGTAATAATAATAATAATATTTATCATATTAATCACGACGATGATAATAATATTATGATGTTTTAAATTTTAATAATGGCACGGTACATCAGCGGGGCACTTTAAGTTGGGGCACTAGGGCACTTACTCTGGACACTCCGAGGCCCCGTAGTTGAACACGCGTTAATTCGTAATCGAAATGAGAATCGTACTGTTAAATAAAGACCCCCTTACACTGCACTAACCTGCATGTTATACTTTTTTTAATTAACTTTAAATTTCAAACTATAAAAATTTAATATAACTTACATTTTAGACTTCTGCAGTTTCTTTACCTTCTCGATGGGACGAAAAGGCACTGAAAAGAAAGAAAAAGAAATATTGTTATAATTTGTTTATCAATTGTTGAAAAGATTTTTTTTTTCATTATTTATTTTAGCCAGTTAGGTTAGAGAGGTATCCTAATTCCTAGTATCCATATCCATATCCATACTAATATTATAAATACGAAAGTGTGTCTGTCTATCTGTCTGTTTGTCCGTCTGTCTGTCTGTCTGTCTGTTACCTTTTCACGCTCAAACCGCTGAACCGATTTTGTTGAAATTTGGCGTGGAGATACTTTGAGTCCCGGGAAAGGACATAGGATAATTTTTATCCCGGAAAAATGTACGGTTCCTGCGCGATAGGCTAGATAGGATTTTGACGCAAGGGAGTTGCGGGCATCATCTCGTTTATTTATAAACGTGTTAAAACCGATGATAGACATAACTATAAATTTACGACGTTCGACGTACGACGACGGAATGAAATATTTTTGATTGATTGATTGAATGCGAAAGTGTATCCGTCTATCTTTTTTCTGTCTTCTTCTTGTCTCTTCTCAATGTGATCGACTTTATTTTTTTATTATGTTTTTGTTATTTTTTTACGGGAGAAATTATTCAAAAGAGACCATGATAATTATACCAATGTAAAACCTCCTTAACAATACGAATATGGCACTTGTCGTGTGAAAGTGTTAATTTGTTGGCTGTCCGTGAAACATCGACGATGTATGTTCGGATGTACAAATTAAATTGTACTTGTACTGTTCAATGTACAGCTTGTAGCAATAAGCGATTACATGGAACGATTTACATGATAATTGTGTTGGTAATGAATTGAGGAAGAGATAGATCTTTGCCGACATTTCATTGTAGGATTATAGAGAAAAATAAAAGAAGAAAGTATTTCTGACATGCTCAAGTAGCGGCCGTTCCCAATATTCAATCTATCTCTGGTTGGACATACGACCGATCGCAGCTAACATTGAATTGACATAAAATATATGTCTCTAATGTCTAATGAGATCGACAAAGCCTCGCCCTTCCCAAAAATTCACATATTGCAGCGTTAAAAAGGACACGGTCCTGGCGATTCCACTGGCTGGCATCTGGTAGATTCGACACAAAACGATATCTCTTCAACACCCTAGAAACTCCACCCAGCTTGAGTGACCCCTCTCCACCAAGCCAATGTCACAACATCTAAAGGCAAAGGGTGGAGCAGCATAAAATCTAAGGAACTCGAAAAATGTCGGATCTACTGGCCGCCACACTGGGACCACACCGTTCAAAACATTAATATTATAATTATGTAATTTATAAAACAATAAATATATATTTATTTATTATATGTATATATTATAATCTATTCTATTATATATTTAAAAAAAAAGGTCCATGGCGTGATGGACTACGATTAATTAAAATTAATAATATTATTTCAAATATCCTTGGTGCGAAAAATCTTAATAATAAAATAACAAAAAAAGGATATGGGCGAACAGCCCATAGACGGCCCCAATTTTATTAATTAAAAAAAAAAGTCTAATGAGAGCTATTCCTATCTCTAGTAGGGCAAAACCAGAGATAGATTAAATATTGGGAACGGCCGTAAGAAAGACAAGGAAACAGAACATCAGAGCAGGCATATATTTCTGCTACGCGGTAGTAAGCAAGGGGGATAGTTCTTTCAGATGTTTAACCACATTTCAGTGTAGCATCATAGAGGAAAATAAAAGAAGAAAGGATTCTGACATGCTAAAACAATAAAGACAAGAAAACAGCACAGAGAGCAGGCATACACTTTTGTCGCGTTGTACTAAGAAATGGGATAATACTTTCTCTCTACACACTCTATCTCTCTCTCTCTCTTTCTCTCTCTCTCTCTCTCTCTCTCTCTCTCTCTCTGTCTCTCTCCGTCTTACGAATTTCTGATCAAGTCACAACTGACAGGTGTCCTGACACAAGTTTTTAGTATTAACCATCCCAAAACACTGCACAAGGCTGCTAAAGAAGATTAACTTCAAAATATTATGTATGCAGAAAACCAACAAAACTATCTAACAAGCAACAAAAATATTTACCACTTATCCCCATCCCCATGTAATAAATCTCACAGAATATCCCAAAGCCCACAACAAGATAGGAGTGGGTCCATAAAAGTCAACTTCTATATCAATTGCCCCACACGGGGGCACCTTATCAAACTTGTCAACCAGTTAAGTGCGCCATTCAATCACTCAATAATGTGCAATACACTGTGTAACAATGTCCCCGAACCTCCTCTTTGTAGAAAAATCAGCACGAGATCGCAAACAACCTGAAATGTTCTCTATATCCGCATGGTAGAGTTACTTTTGGCACGTTTGGGGTTGGAGTCATGAAAATTTTCGAAAAAATGGTACACGCATTTCGCGCTTATCGGCATTCAAGTGATTTTAAATTCTATTCCAATGCAATAAGCTTTATATTGGCTTGTAAGCGAAAATGGGACACGCATTTTTCTCACATCATCCTCTAAGAGATTTTAAGCTCTATACTCATTCAGTAAGTTTTATTTTTGCTTGTGGCTGAATGTTTAGGGGAAAAAGGCAAACACCGTCATGTTAAGTGAGCACACGAGAGGGAAATATGTGGGAAAAGCGGATATAGACATTTATCGTTGGATTTTTCGCGTGATTTAGTCGCGACAAATCTGAGGGATCAACGCGTCCATAATATATGGGCCCGTGATGCGAATTCACTTTCACGGTCTACGGGATTTCCGGGAGTAAGGGTTGTACGTACTTGGTAGAACGAAACGATGAAAATACGTGTCGCACTCGGGGACTGCCGCGGTAAAGCTATTGCATATAATTTTTTTATCAACTTATGCAATTATAATTCGCATACGTCTAGTCACATGCACACAAACACCGTACTGAAGTCTGGCAACGCCGCCGCTGGTGTTAGGTTTTTTTCGCTACGGAATTTCTTGATTCTAAATTTTTCGATTCGCTCAAAGCCCGTAATAAAAGCAATGTAATAGCTTAAAAGAAAAGCAGGAGGTACTATATTATGTTTGGAAGAAAGAATGCTTAGGGAAGATGTATATTTAGTTAAGGAATAGCTAACCTTTTCATATCTATGTTATTATATAAATATGCTATTAAGAAGAAATGTGACAAACTTGCATTAGCAATTGGCATCAAAAATAACTTAGACATAGGTACGGTATACAGAGAAATTTAATGACTATTTATCATAAATTTTATGGACTATAAACACCATATATTATATTCTGTCAAACTCTTCATTTAAAGAAAAGCAATCATAAAATATCTCTGTTATAATCTCCGTCTGCGACCGACAAACTCTTATTCTAGCTTAATACAAACAACAACTAATAAGTACTTAAAAATGTGACACAGTGTCTCTATGACCAAAATCAGAAACCACAGTACTTCATATTATTAAATGTCAAAATCTGACAAGCCTAATGACCAATTAGCTTATTGATCATCAATTAATTGACCTTTATCCTTTGTTCACTTTCATAACCGTCGTAGTATCGTCACAACCACTTACTCAAAGAACTTTACATTTTTCTACGTTCTTCTTCTTCTTCTTTTTACGTCAAGTATGCACACTCCTCAAGGGTCTCTCTAAGCTGGTACATCCATATTCACTAATATGTTGTTGACATAAGGGCACGCCGATTTATTGCCCGTTATTCGGTTAGGGGATGACATTATTCTCTTTTATGTCGTGTTTACGTCAATTGTAGTTGCCGGGTTAAATTGATGAAAAAGTCTGTGTGTTCTTCAACTCTATCGTATATGTTTTAGAATTGTATCATGTGTGTGTTTATATGTATCTAGTGTATTCATAATATTTGTGTCATTCCTCCAAAATACCTCTGTAGTTTAGTGGTTTGCAGCTCGTTTATTAAGTGGTTTGGTAAGGACACTGCTGGCAGGCTGATCAGTGATCACCCGATTGTCTGACAAGAAACACGATCCATACGTCGAATGGGCATGTAAGAAGTCGGTCCTACACCTAATCTCTCGCCAGTCGTGTCGGTCGTCCGTCCCAGTTATGGGTGAGTTATGTGAGTAAAGAAGAGAGTACTCCTGCGTAATGCACACACTTGGACACTTCTTATTTTCAGTTACACGATGAATATGCTATTTTATGTTTTGTCTTTGTCATTTGATAGACTTTGCCAATGTATTAGACAAGGGAAAAACATTGTTTATCGTATCCAAAGAACAAATATATTTATCAGTAAAGAAGTCAATATAATAATGTTGTAGGTACACAATATTCGCTGTACGCTGTATACAATGTATGTGGTTATATCATCACTATTCTAACATCTGACATTTCACTGGGCGTTGGTTTAATTGCGTATATCTATTCCATCGAGCCGAAAACTGAGGTAAGTGCATCTGATTGTAGGAACGTGTCCGCCATTTGCAATCGTGTTCTGATCGCATAGCTGCAACAATGAGATCTTGTCACACACGTGTTTAAGAGGGAGCTTATTCTGGAAGTCGTTCGATTTTTAAGTGAAAATTTAACTTTTTTATGTTATAACTCTCGTTTAAAATATTTAACTTAACTTTAGTCTGTCTAATTGTTCTGTTTTGTTATTTTAATAAAAATAACGTATGTTCTATTTGGAAAAATTACAATATTAAGGATATTGTAATTGATTTGGTTCAATATTAAAGATATGGGAGCTTAAGCTCTGTGAGGATTATAACAAAGCAGATAGAACTTTGCATCTCATATTAAATTGTAAAACATTGTAACTAAGTCCACTTTGCATCACAGAGAAATAATATTTTATTGAAATGGTCCTGAGTAGAACGTAAATAAATATTAACATGATATTTTTTTTTATTTCACATACCTACCTTTTCTAAAGCTTACGATTGTCTTATTTAAAATTTTCTTTTAACAAAAGCTGACAAAAAAAATACAAGCCGTTTATTTCTATCTCTTTCTAATTCTAACTTCTACACTACTACTAAGTTATTGAAATAAATATACAAAAAAGTTACACCCACAAATTATCGTACGACTCCAGAATAGCCCCCCGCTTTACAGCATTGTATGTAGCGGTTAGTGCATTTTCCTATCACTAATTGCGATCTGCTGTCATTTTACGGTTACGCATTACCATTATTGCAGTACCACTATCGATTCAGACCGATCTCTGTTGAAAAACGTTCGTACAACATGATTATAGAAAAGCGGAAACATAAATTACTAGAACACACCTTAGATATTGTCGTTTAATTATTCATTTGCTTTTACTTACTTTTATCTTTTCTTTGTTAGATTTTTGAATTTTTCTGTTCATGAGCCCTACAGAGCAAAGAACGACCAGCAACTCTGGAGTTTCGGTCCTGGTTACTTTAGGGGATATCTAGTTCTGAAGGTCTACTTAACCGTCGATAAAGTAAAAAGTAAAATTCCTCGGAATAACTAGAGGAATCCACTCTTCCACTGCCGGATATTTTTGACAGTTGCTTGTCACTGCCAAACACCCCTGGAGTATTCCCTCACCTCCTTTTTTTTGAACGTCTCTTTGATTGAACGCCTCCGTGGTCCAGTAGTTTAGAGAGTGGCTCTTGGCTCTCGGAGGTCGTGGGTTCGATTCCCGTGTTGGAAACAAGTTATTCCCAAGTTTGGTTAGGACAATGCAGGCTGATCACCTGATTATTTGAGAAGTAAGATGATCCATGCGTCGGATGGGCATGTAAAAAGTCGGTCCCGCGCCTGATCTCTCGCCAGTCGTGTCGGTCGTCCGTCCTACTTGATTATGGGAGTAAAAGGAACAGAGAGTGCCCTTGTGTACTGCGCACACACTTCGGCACTATAAAATTACTCCTGCATAACTGGCCTGGTTTCAATGAAACCGGCCACCGTCACCGAAACCGGTGTGGGAGGTATTATTTTTGAGGTCACCCAGACTTTGAAGTGTTGGCTTGATGCATTTCAATTATTATTAAAGATTTTAAAATATGCACAACACCTAACCCTTTAAATGCAATAATTTACATTCTATATTATGTTGTTTGATAAAGTAAAATATTTTCGGTCACTAATAAAATTGAAGTTTAGATTATTTCACTAAATCTTTCTGCATTTCTTCCCCATATAAATTCCTCGACAAACACACAAGCCCCTGACCGGTAATACAGTATGGACCACGTTGTGTCCGGACGGCGGGCAAACAGACCATTCCCACAGAACGTTTCGGACGCACGGACACGCGTGCATACTGACCACCGTAGACCTAGGGAGGGGTAGACAGGGCTTTTATTTACCTTAAGGCTAATGGTATTATAGCAACAAAACTATACTGTAACGCTTAAAAACTAAAATACTTGATATCGTTCTATCTTGATACCGTCAATCGTGGAAAAACGAGACACAATAGCTTATCTATTGTTATCGCAGCCGCATGTGGCCGCTTGGGGCTTGCTGAATTAAGATAATATCCATCGTAGCTTAATTTTCGATTTTTTTACGAGCCTATACTATCCCACTGCTGGGCAAAGGCCTCCCCCAAGGTCTTCCATCTGTCTCGCTCTAACGCCACCGCGGGCCAGCCTGGCTTGTAGGCATCCAGCAATTTTCGATTATTCTATTAAAAAAATACTTTTTGCAGATTTAGGTATCATTATCACTAAAACCCAAAATGTAACTATTAATTGCATCTTTTGGGTCTTTAGATGGGTAGAAACAGACGGAAAGTAAAATAATACATGTTAGTTGTAGATCTGCATCTGGTTATTTAATGTCGTGGACTATTACATAAATACTCCTTATGGTGTCAGACATGAAGTCGATTAAGAACCAATAGGAAACAGAGATCTTTGGAACAAAAAAAAACATCGAATTTCCTTTAGAGAGGAGGAAGTACCAACTGTTTCTTCAATAATAATGTTTTTTTTTTTTTGCAAAAAGACTCAAAATTACTTATTTTGGTTTTAAAACATCCATAGTTGCCTGTCATAGGTAACTTAAGTAAGAATAAATTATTTTGGAAACGTCCCGATGAGTAATCCACAGAATCTGCCTATAAGCACAGATTCTCATACTAGGTTCCGTGGAGCAAACTGTATAAAATATATCTTAAAAAATATAAAAATATTCGCCACCTCTACACATTTCCAAGTGCACCATCGATCTACAATAGATCCCTCTCATGCCCCGGCGGCGCACGACGCCGCGCACGATTCAGATTAATCTATCGAAAATCGTTTTACAACATATTATTTATAGAGCGCATGCGCCCGCAATGATCATCGGCTAGTGATGCGCCCGCGTTCCGTCGATATCGATAGTCGATACCGATATCCCTGATAAATGACTTTGCACTTTCTGATTATCTCATGTACCTCGTATGCTGGCCAGTTATAATTAATCATATTAATGTTGCTAATAGTGATTATCATCAACATGTTTACCAGTTAATGGTAGCTGTCTTAGATAACTTTGAAGTAATGTTTTTTGCTATCTCTCTGGAAAATATAAGTACTAACTTGTATGTAGAAAATTTTTGATGTTTATTTTAAATGGATGTAAGGATAAAGCAATTACATAATAATATGGATTATATGAAAATAGTTGCCACAAATCGTATGTGAAAAAATACGAACAAAAAAAACGAACAAAATAAAGTTCTAAAGTCATTACAAAGATCTTAAAAGCCTGAAACAGCAAGAATTTAATTCCAACTCAACTCCACAAAAACCTCTATTTTTACTCAACCCTAAAACACTTAAACTCGATTATTCGTAATAGAGATCGTGGGATAACTAAGTTGGGACCCTAAAAATAATTAAAAACCCAAAACCATTTACCCGTAGTACGTTAAATCTCATAGATAATTACGCTGGCGACACTCCAAACTGTTCTCATTTCAATTAGCTCTCTTAAATATTCAATGTCTTTAAAATAGGCTGCGCGATTGCAAGTTGAGAGTTCCTCTACGTTCAGAGGTTAAATGTTCATAATCTTTTACGACTTTCGAGCAAAAACTCCCCTATTTTGGTAATAAAATTGTTGTGTCTTTATGACGCTTGCAGTGATTTTTCTAATTAGGTTTAGAAGCGTTCAACGTATTTATATCGCGAGTAATACCGCAGTAAAGAATACCGCATGAACCATACATTTCTCCGTGATAAAAAGTAGCCTATATGTTTCCACAAACTCTATTCTTAAAAGCAAAAAAAAACGTATACTGTTTTGCTTGTTACTTTTTTTTACACTTAAACTCTTTTACATATTTTTGATCGCTACTTCTTAAAAATTTACTTAAAATTAAATTATCGATATTTCTATCAATATCACGCCCCTCACTAGGCTCGTCGTGTGTCGAAGGTTGTTACCTAGTCTGTGCGAACTCTTCCGCTCTCGGACAACACTAATGCTCGTATGTTACCGAGAACATACGGCCTAGAATTACCCACGTCAAGGTAAACAGTTGATGGGGAAGTTGGAATTGTTAATACCCAACAAGTATTTGAAAATGTTCCTCTTTTCTGGACTTTCTGGTACGTAGTTTTGAAGATATTTTTTTTTTTTGTATTTGTCAATGCTTTTGATTGGCTGAAGTTTATTAGTAGTAGATTTAACCAATCAACAATGTTTTTGAAAAGATAAAGTCTTGTCAAGGAACATATTTTTATTTTGCTCAGAGAGTTTTCCGTTTTTTAAGAAAGTAGATTTTTATTCCATCTTCTTTTTTTAAAGGGAACCTAAAGGGAAGGGATAAAACCAAAAACTCGGCAAATAAAAATGCTACAAAATGTCATTTACCATACTTTCATCATAGTGGCTACATGTTCCAGAATAAAAAGTGGAAATAACTATAGTATATTGATAACTAAATTGCACTGCAGTTAGTTATCAATATGTACGTGTGTGTGTATGTATGTGTATGTATGTTAGTTTATGTACCAAAGACTTTTTTTTTTTTTTTGTTAATTCGTCCCGGTCGGGACAGGCAAAGGGAGCGTTGCCCATACAGCCATTTCTATGTTTTCTCTATTTAATGAATGATAGTGAAGGCCGAAGCCAATTCTTTTATATTAACCATCTGAAATAGAGTTTACATCAGGCCGAAGCCAATTCTTTGATATCAATAATATGAAATAAGTTTTTTCATCAGGCCGAAGCCATTTCTCATGTTTTGATAGAATTTTACTGTCCCTTCTTCAATTTGACATATTGTCGTCATTGGTCATTGTGTTCCGTACTAAAGAATCTACTATTTTAATTATCAATATAAATAATAACATTGGGCATTTAAATTTACTGATTGTTTTTTTTTTTGGTATTTGATGACACACTTTAGGTAAACTTATTGCGTATAAACGAATAAACTAATGGAATTAAATAAAGAAATTTTAAAACAAACCCCGATCCAAAACACAAATAAGTGTCAGGAATCAGAATGCAAGTAGCTCACAATCTTTTATGGAGAAGAAACCAAATCCCTTCAAACAACAAAAAAAACTAGATCAAAACGGTACACACGTTTTGATGCTACGATGCCTCGGATAGACACACAATCTGACAGACAGACAGACACGTCAAACTCCTAAAATACCCCTCTTTTTGTCTGAGGGTTAATAAATAAATTAAGACTTTATGACGCCAAAAGTAGAGTACCTATCATGCCCTTATTTTCACATCTAAACTAAGGCTCTACGCCACCATTTGGAAATAACACATACGTAATTCCACCACACTTACATACAATTGCTCTTAACTCCCGTTACGTTCGACCGTTTTAACATTCAAACATACAAATCGAGTGTAGAGCCATAATTGTTAATTTCAAGCAAAATGCCCGCCATAGCTTTCGCGTTGTACTAACTAACGATCCCATTGCTGGATGCCTATCGGATTTCTACTACGAGGCCGGTGGCACAATATTACTAATCGGTGGTTAAACTTGAATAAAATTTTGTATGAATATACAATTTTTACGTTGATATATTTGCTAACTGCAGATTGGCCAATGGTGAGTAACGATTTTGGTAGCCTTATAATATGTTTCATTAGGCTAGTGCATTATACAATTTAAAATGGTACAAAGAGAATGAGTTTATTGACATAGGTATCTAATAGAATGAAATTAGAATAATAAATAAAATAGAAGAATAAAAGAAGACAATACTATAGCAAAAGTTGTAAAAACCAATTTAGAGTTAGGTCACTTTTCCGCTGTAGATGTTTTTTTTTTAATTTTTCTCATCATAGCAATTGTTTTGTGAATAATAATATTAATATATATAAAATTTAAGTAGTTTCGTACTTTTTCGCAATTATTGTGTATGGTCAACACCTCAGTGTACTCTCTGACCAATTATAGAAGTCCATTTGGAAAATCTGCAACCTGCGCATTCTAAATTTCGGATTCGATGCTAAATAGATGGCGTCTTAAGGCTGCAAATTTAGATTAATACGGGTATCGGAATAATATTATAATATCATAACTGAGTTAAAATTCAATTAATTGTATTGTTCCACCGGGCCTCAAAGTATGCGAGTACATAATACATGCGCGCACGCACGTCGCAGATCGATGGATCGGCCGATCGCACAAAGGATCGAGTCGTGATCTCGATTGCGTTACAATTCGAAAGTTAAGCTGTTTGTGTAAACCCGCTTTGTTGTGGAACGACTTATCTTTTACATTGTGCGATACGATTTACCGGAAACGATCACCGACCTACATCGCGCTTACATCGACCGAAATTTTGCTACTGAAAAAATCTAAAAAGGTCAAAATTTTGATATAGAAAGAGTCTAAACTTTTGA
Organism: Cyaniris semiargus; assembly: GCA_905187585.1. Classification (NCBI taxonomy): domain Eukaryota; kingdom Metazoa; phylum Arthropoda; class Insecta; order Lepidoptera; family Lycaenidae; genus Cyaniris; species Cyaniris semiargus. The sequence continues at coordinate 3,365,607 of LR994564.1, read as the reverse complement.
GATACATCGCATTGGACAGAAAATGATAAAGTCAGGACAAGACCTAATAATATTTCATATTCAAACACAATATCGCTGTCCTTCTCGCACTTATTATATCAGTGCGACATCCGATATCGTACTATGTAATGTCAAAATCGGTTTATATGGGTTAGTTTACCTGATAGGATATTTATGTCGAAGTCTTAAGGGTCACTTTTAGAAAGAGCGAGGTAAATGAATTCTGAACCAGGCTGTATTTGGTACGCTCCGGATATTATAATTTTGATTGTATTTGATTCAATGGGCAATTCCTATTAAAGTCTTATTATATTATCTGCTAAGTCTTATTATAATATACGCTTAGCATCGCCTATGGTGGCCAAGGAGAGGTTCTTTCTAAGGTGTATGTGTAAGTAAATGTTTTCAAAATAAGCGTGTTAGAGTGTCCTTAATGTAGTTTTATCGCAGAAAAATGCATTTCGATTTTGTGAGCAACGAGCAAGTAGCGGGCAGCATTTAAAATTTTTGTAAGGTACTCGGTGTAAGTTTAAGTGTTTATGAGTAATTTAGAATTCAAATTAAACGATGAATGAGGGGAAATATTTGTACATTAGTAGATAAACCTTTCTCAATAGTATTGCCACGCTTGCTATTATTGTGCTAAAATTTTTTATCGAACGACATGCTGCATGCATAGTCTTGGATAGAATTTGTTGCATAGACTAAAACCATGTAGGGAAGCGTTGCTAGATATCTGTTTTCTTATGCATACTTCCATACTTTATATACTTTATATACTTTATTAATTTATTATAAATGCGAAAGTGTGTCTGTCTGTCTGTCTGTTACCTCTTCACGCCCAAACCGCTAAACCGATTTTGCTGAAATTTGGTATAATATAATAATATCTATGGACGCTTCACACCTCGTCAGTCTGGCCCCGTGCTAAGTACCTGAAGAAGTTGTGTTACAGGTACCAGACAACGGAAATATATTTAATACTTTTATACTATACATATATTTAAGATTTTTATTATATCTTACACATATTTAATACACATCCAGACCCGAGAACATTGAAAACTTTTTGTTCCGTCGGCGGGATTCGAACCCGCGACCCCGGCTTGAGCTGCCACACACTCAACCAATTGAGCCACGGAGGTACTTTGTGTCCCGGGAAAGGGCATAGACTACTTTTTATCTCGGTAAAACGTACGGTTCCCGTGCGATAAACAAATTTTGGAGCAACGGAGTTACGGGCGTCATCTAGTCTTATAATATATTTTCTCCAATGACTACGTGATTCAAAGTTTAGTTTCTATAATAATTGTGTCACGCATAGTTTTCAACAGTGTCCGCTGCACTAGAACCGCGGTAGAGACACAATAAAATAGTAATTACAGTAAGCCTCCTTAGCAAATGTTGTAAGTCAAGCGTGAACCGACACACCACGTGTAATTGACTTCCCACGAGCACCGATGACGACCGTGTATACTGTATAGCCACCATTATATTATACAGGTTGTTTTTAATTGTTACCTAAAAATAAAATAATACATGATGCCCGAAACTTCGAGGAAATTCGTTGATCCCCAGAAACCTTGTCCTTTCCTGAGACTCAGAGTGTTTCTAGTAGTTTATGTTTAAAACATTGTTAATGTTTAAAAGTTTGTTTCAACTTTATCTACTACCTATAAAGAAACGAAAAATTAATGCTAACCATCCTAGCAAACGAACTTAGAAAACTTTGGTAACCCAAATCATTGCATGTAATGTCTAAATTATAAATATCTGATCAAATATAATTATTTTATAATCTTAAGTTTTAAAAAAATAATTAGAAAACATACCATTTAATATTACTCCAACCTAAAAAGTCTGGATAAAATCACGCTGTATACAGAAGACCTCGTTACTCAAACCACATCCCTGTCTAATATTTTACCACACTTCAAAATCGACTAGTGTGTACACCACCTTTACTGTCCACAACGCGAATTTCAATCTTATGCTTTAAGAATAAAGTTTAATTTTCTTTGCAGGTGTAGAGTTTTGTGTCATTTTGATCGTGGTATCCGAAGAAATGAATGTACGGCAGAGGAAAGCACGTATTGAGTGTAAAAAATGTTATTTCATTCATAAAATAGATCACATTGAGCTTTTTCATGTTTACAGTCGAGTGCACTGTCATGGGTTTTAGTGACGGTCGCGGGATGAGTCATGGACTCATGGTGTTGTCATGGTGCTGTCATGGGAATCCCGTGGAAGATGTGAATGGAATAATATACGTTTACCTTCAACTTAAACTTATATTTTTATTATCTTTAGAGGTAATTTAAGGTGCAGTGGTTGTTGCAACTACGTAAAATGGGTTTTTTAAATAATCTTTTTTCTAAAGGAAATGTCATTATTTAAGTATGAAAAAAGTACCGTTTTAAAATTGAGAAAATTTAATATACGAATAGATATATCAATACACAATTTGAAAAATTCTGCTCGATAGAAAAAAAATTTCAAAGATGAGTATTATTAACGCTGTTTTTAACCCCCCACAAAAAAGATGGGTGTTATAAGTTTGACGTGTCTGTCTGTCTGTCTGTCTGTCTGTGTGTCTGTCTGTGGCATCGTAGCATCCAAACGGGTGGACCGATTATGATCTAGTTTTTTTGTTTGAAAGCTGACATGATTGAGAGTGTTCTTAGCTATAATTCATCATCATCAACCTGATCAGTGCTGGAAGATCAGGGTATATCTGATTCATGAAAGGCCGTTATTCATAATTAACTCATGTTATGGCTAAATTACACACTTTATAGAAAAACAAAAAATGTAGTACTTACATATTTGTCATAACATAACCTAAACCATTTGATATATTTGATTTGTGTAATACTAAAAACAAAAGGTTTTTTTTCTCCTATTTCGCCCTATCGGCTATCAAGGACGTGGCGAGCGTCGTAACCGCCACTGTACAAAGCGCGCTGATATGAATGTTATTTTAATGTCCTTTACGTCGATATTCGTACTGACAGACATCGACCTGCTAATTTTAGGGACATCCTTGCCTTAAGTCTAAATCCAGATTGGTACGTCATCCTGGTTGTCGGTTTTTTTTATATTTCTCTAAAGTAGAGGCCTTGCGTTTGCGAATGATTTATCCGTACTAATATTATAAATGTGAAAGTCTGTCCGTTTATCCGTCTGTTACCCCTTCACGCCCAAACCGCTGAACCGATTTTGCTGAAATTGAGAATAAAGAGTCCCAGAAAAGGACATGGGATACTTTTCATCTCGGAAAAATGTACGGTTCCCGCGCGATAATCTAATTTTGGTGCAACGAAGTTGCGTGCGTCATCTAGTTCAATATACAGGATGGAACAAAACCAAGTGATAATACTTTAGGGTGTGTACGTGTTCCTTGTAGAGTGTTCACTGTGAAAGTAGCAGCGCTGAAAGACTATTATTTTTTTCACTTTTGTATGGGGAAACTCGTGACGCTGGGGCACTTGCCCATACAAAAGTGAAAAAAAAAATTGGTCTTTCAGCACTGCTACTTTCACAGTGAACTCTCTACAAGCAACACTATTATCACTTAGTTTTGTTACACATTGTATATATACATTATAATACTCTCCTGCACTTATCAATATAAAAAGTAGCCAGTAGCCGATTCTCAGATCTACTGAATATGCATATAAAATTTGGTAACAATCAGTAAAGCCGTTTCGGAAGTGTATGGTAACTAACATTGTGACACGAGAATTTTATATATAAGATAGCTGTCCCGGCAACGTTGTTTTGCCATATAAAGTATTTCGCCCATATTATTTTATTGAAATGACTAAATAAGTATGACACCGTGGCAACGTCCATCGCTATCCCGTCGCACAAACAATGGTCGCCGTCAGTCTCGAGTAATTTACTATTATTTATTCAACAAATGCACTTATCAACATAAAAAGTAGCCAGTAGCCGATTCTCACACCTACTGAATATGCATATAAAATTTGGTACCAATCAGTAAAGCCGTTTCGGAGGAGTACGGTAACTAACATTGTGACACGAGAATTTTATATATAAGATAACAGATATACATTTTTAAAAAAAAAGTAAAATATTTATATTCTCAATGCACCATGCACTCTACAGATGCAAGACAGACTGTCACATAATTGTTTATGACAAAAACGCGTCGGCAGCTTTCACCCAAATTCGACAATAGTGCATGAAATGAACCTCCGCCGTGCCACCGTGTTACGCGCCGTACTGAAAGGGAACCTCGTGCAGAAATTATAAGTGGCAGCAGTTTGATAATCTATACTTCCATACTTTTCCATACCATATTATCTATAATTCCATTATCCATAATATCCACAATGTCTGTCTGTTTGTCTGTTACCAGTTCATGCCCAAACCAATCAACCGACTTTGCTGAAATTTGGTATAGAGATACTTTGAGTCCCGGGAAAGAATAATAGGATTCTTTTTATCCCGGAAAAATTTACGGTTCCCGCGCAATAAATTATAATATAATGTTAGTATAATATCACATTTGTAACAGTGTGACTCATTGTAGTACTATTTGTATATCTTTGACCCGTCAGTCAAATGTCAACACCTAACTCGCGTGATTTTGTAGCTAATTAGTTTCCTCAACTTGTCCATAATTAAGATATTTCAGACCTGACAATAATGAATAAGCATTAACATGTTGGTTAAATTATCTGCACACGTCTTTTGGCATAGATTACGGTGTCAATAAGAATATAATTAAAATTAACTGAAAATCACTGACTATTTCAAACTTTATGGGCTGTTTTAATAGAAATATATTCAACAGTAGTGTGTATTTTTTTTTAATTAATCCTTTCTAATACTGTAAATGAATGTCTTTCTGTATATTGCCTCTTCAGGCTTAAGGCAAGGATGTCCCTAAAATTAGCAGGTCGATGTCTGTCAGTACGAATATCGACGTTAAGGACATTAAAATAACATTCATATCAGCGCGCCTTGTACAGTGGCGGTTACGACGCTCGCCGTGTTCTTGACATGGCGAAATAGGAGAAAATTATACATTTTATTTTATTTTTTTAATGACCGAATCATTTATTAAAAAATTATTCGGTTATTTTGTTAGAACTATAAAAAAGCTAAGTATCCTTTTTGTAAAAATAATCATATCATTGTCATTGAAAATTACGAGATGTTCGAATTTGAAGTGTATTTTTATGGTGATATTCAAGATTTTTTTACAGAGTTACCATGCCATTTTTCAATATTCTGTTCGGTTACTTTGTTCCTTTTTGAGTCTACATCAATTTTGGTGTAAGAGAATTCCACATAATTTCTTCAGACTGGAAGCTTAAAAATCTGTCTTTTCGAACTGGCCTCGCCTTAAATTGAGTTTTGGTATGGGGATACTTAGACAGACGGAAAAGGAAGTAGGATAGATTTTACTTATTTAATTAAAATGTACGGATTTCGCATGCGGTAAAAAACTATACTTAGTTATAATACAAGATTTTGCGTACGTACAATACTTAAGACTGTAAGCGCAATTCTCGGCCTATTTCCTTTAAAGTATCGCCTGTCATATGTCGAAAATAACAAATGTTATCTCCTAAAGGGATATAGCGTTAGTTCCAGTGTTGCCAATTTGCTGGTTTTACTGATAAATCAACAGTAATTTAGTGATAAATTAATATATTTTAATGTATAATATTTTAAGGCCCAGTTTCACCAACGTCTGTTAAATTAACAGCTTGTTATCATGTCTTCTCTTTCATTCATGTGAAGAACGAAAAAGGTAACGTGATACTAATTTGAGCATTAAATTTAACAGTCGTTGATGAAATTGGACCTTAGAATCAGTGAAAAAACTAGTCACCGGTTACCGTATTAAATTTAATTTCTTAATTAGCAAGAATCGGCAAGTTAGAATCATTATCCTGTATTTTAACACAGAATAGATAATAATACAAGATTTTAATTAGATTTAGGGTTGTTGTTCTCGTTTGTCGTTTCTGTCGTCCTGTTTCACCACTTATGATAAAGTGCCGGATAGGCTATCCACAACTTTTTTGACAGATTCTCCATACTCTATCTGTCAAGTTAAGTGGTAGATAGCTTATCCGGCACTTATCAGGAAGTGGTGAAACAGGCCCTTAGCATAATAAAGTTAACAGTAGTATCCAGCGCTGGATTGGAATAATGTGAATCAGCCATAACTTTACATTTTTGAAGTTGGCAACACTGCTGGCAGAGTGTGCGAATGGCTCAATCAAGGTTGAGCAATGTAACGGCGATGTGTTTTGACGTGTCCTGTGCAAATTGCCACAATTATACGTAGATGTATGTCAGGCGAGTGGGGAGAGTGGGGGCTTGCGCAACCAACCTTGGACTGCGGTAAAAAGTACGTGACAACTGACAACATGTGATTCGCTGACACGTAGACAGTGCATTTTAACTGGTTTAAAAGAGGAGAAGGTTTCTCAATGTATAATTTTGTGTTAAAATTATTTTTAAAATGTGCCATTGTCTGGTACCTGTCACAACCCTACGGTATCCGATTGACGAGTAATGAAGTCGCCATAAACCAAAAAAAAAAAATCGGTCGATTTTAATCAAATTTAATATAGCTAGAAAAACACAGATTAAGTTAGAAAAACGCTTTTGTAATGACAAACTATAAGGTTCTATTCATTCGCTCAAAGAAAATTCAAAATTTAATTCCGAACATGACAAAATGTTAATACAATTTACATCCACAATACTGCACTTTTTACAAAGCATACAACACTTCATAACTGTAAAGTGTTTAACGTGTTCACTTCACCATCAATTTCCTGGTGGAGCTGAGAGGCTCTCAAGTTAATTAGCCGATCGAGTTCGTCTTACGTGCGAGGACGTGACTGCTCACGAAAATCCAATATCCTGTGAGCTGATGAGCTAAATTGTGATGCGACGGCAATGAAAATTATGATACTTGTTAAATATTCATTGTTGATCATTATACTTAATATTATAAATGCGAAAGTGTGTCTGTCTCTCTATCTGTCACCTCTTCACGCTTAAACGGCTGAACCGATTTGGATGAATTTTGGTATGAATATACTTTGAGAGACGGGAAAGCGACATAGGATAGTTTTTACTGATGAAAAATGTATAATACGGCTCCTTCGCGATAAAGGAAACTCGGCACAGCGGAGTTGCGGGCGTCGTAATTACATAAACTGGCCATTTTATAAATAATATTAAAAAATACAAAATGAGTACCTGATAGCAGCTTAAATAAAGTATTTTTTTATTTATTTAAATCGTGAAAATAAGTTATGATACATGTCTTACCAAAAAATAAATATTGTAATCACTTACGACGACTACCTAATTTTATATAAATATTCTTATAATTTTATGCACATTCATCCAATTATACGCCTTAAATAAACATACATTATTGCTATATCATTAACTTTATCCGCACAAGTTGACCCACTCTCCCCTCACCGATATTGCCCAGAGCACACACGCTGTATCATTACAGACGCACGGACGCATTAACTGATTATATATTGTGACTGTAACTCTGTAATGACTGTCATCATAGAGACACATAGTTACGTGAGAACATTAGAAAAGTAACCACATGTAATGCTTATATAAGGCGAAATTCCTTGGAAATTATATGACATGTAATTCTATGTTGTGTTTCTACTGCTACGAAAATCATATGCTAGTTTTGATTGCTAATAACTCATAATATCATGTTTAACAATATTTGCAATCAATGGTCATATTTCTAATTGAATTTTAATAAAATAGAATATATTATGATTGAACCTACACAAAAATATATGAGATTTTTTTTACGAAAACTTGGCCATTTTAACCAAAAGATCATATTCAGCTTAAGAGGGCGACTAACGCAAAAAATCAAACATCGTCCTTCTCTCTTCACACTCACGCCCGTCTTTCATATGCCAGGTGAAAAAGGACGACGCGGATTCATCGCCAAATTTGTTTTTTCTCAATAACTCGATAAATATACAACATTTTAAAAATCCGCTAGATCAGATTCTCAATGATAGAATTTTATACAATGTGTTAAAATATTAACTTAGTTGCTGCACGGTTATGGCAATATATGAAAAATTCGTGAAAATTAGATGCATCTTTGTGATTTTTTTCTATCGAGAAAATTTTAAGATATCGTGTTTTCGCTCAGATCAGATTCTTGGAAATATAATGTAGTATCTATGTTAAGAAAATGAAACAAATCGGGGCTTATTTTCAAGTATAAAAATGAATTATAAAATCGACAATTTAGGGTTAGTCACCCCCTTAAGGCCGGTTTCTAAGGTTAACATTATTTTATACAGGGTGTAACAAAACTAAGTGATAATACTTTAGGGTGTTCCTTGTAGAGAGTTCACTGTGAAAGTAGCAGCGTTGAAAAACCATTTTTTTGTGATTTGTATGGGCAAGCGCCCCAACGTCACGAGTTTTCCCATACAAAAGTGAAGAAAAAAAATGCTCTTTCAGTGCTGTAACTTTTACAGTGAACTCTATACACGGGACTCATACACACCCTAAAGCATTATAACTATGTTTTGTTACACCCTGTATATTCATTAACGTATTTGATTGGCAAACTTCAATACATTATCCAATCATTAACACTGTTAAATACATAAACTCCTTTTCAAACCCTCAGAAACTGTACATTAGTGTAACAAGAGCGTATCACAATCCCACACAATGAGCCAATAAAGTCATCAGTGACAGCTGTCACTGTCAATTTGTCATCTGTCAGCGGCTGTCAATTATCGATCGCGATTGCGCGCGCGCCGCTCGTTCGCTTGTTTATGAATCTTCTGATTATCTGCTTTACGGTCCCATTATGTCGGATCGTGTTGACATGACCACAATTGGTAATATATTAGAGGCTACTCGAGAAAGAGAGTCAAGTTATATTAAATACTTAACGTTACGATTAATATTAGTTATATGTCTATGTCTACATTTAATGCTCTTTTTAGGCCTTTATTCAGTCAAAATTAGTCCTCATATTCTAGATGTTGTTCGCAATAAAGTTTCTCCGAAATTCATATTTTATAATGCAGGAACTGTACATTTTATCGGGATGGAAACTACTTTAGGTTTTTAACCGACTTCCAAAAAGGAAGAGGTTATATGTTCGGTTGTGGATTTTTTTTTTTTTTGTATGTTCAACGATTACTCCGCCGTTTGTAAACCGATTTACAAAGTTTTTGTTTTGTTCTATTAGGTTTCCCTCCAATTTGGTCCCATTTTCACAAAAGTGGTGATCTGATGATGGGAGGCCAGTTCCAAAAGTTTCAAATACCTATTCTGTCAGAGAACTGAAGATTCAGCTACCGACTTCAAAATGATGAAGATTGAGTACAGAAATAGTTGAGGTTTAGCCGAATTCGGAAAAAGGGACTATTAGATAGGAAAAATTATTTAATACTTTTTAGTTCATATTATAAGGATGTTATTATTGTTTTTACCTTGGAAGTCGGTTTTATTTTTTTGTTAAAAATAATCCTACTAATATTATCAAGGCGAAAGTTTGGATGTATGTATGTACGGATGTATGGATGTTTGTTACTCTTTCACGCAAAAACTACTGAACGGATTTTAATGAAACTTTACAATAATATAGCCTATACATCAGAATAACACATAGGCTATAATTTTAACCGACTTTCAAAATGGAGGAGGTGTTATGTTCGTTTTTTTATGTTCAACGTTACTCCGCCGTTTGTGAACCGATTTTCAAAATTTTTCTTTTGGTGTATAGGTTATCGTCCCAATTTGGTACCATATTCATGAAAGTGGTGACCTGATGAAGGGATCCCTAAGTAATCGAGGGAACTCCTCAAAATTTATATGGAAACATGTGGTGACTTCGGTTTCGTGAGCAGTGTTCTAAGCATATGCTACCAACAAGCAAGATTTTGCACCAAGGTACACCATAGTTCGGAAGGTGCTGAGAGACCTCCTGACTCTTTATAGATACAAGTTTGGGAGTTTCGACTTCGAGTTTGTTTAAAGAACGGAAAGCATATGCTACTATGCAAATTATATTCATCATCATCATCATCACTACCATAAACCATTATAGAACCATGTATCGTCCCGTTTTGACCCTATTATTGGTACTTTTCATAGTCTTTTATTATAAATCACTTAAACCGCGGGTAACACCGCGGGGCACAGCTAGTAATTTCTAAAGACCTTAAGCATCTTCATACAAAATTTCTTTGAAAAATGTTTAAAGGTTTTGGCTGGAGAAACAGACAAAGCGATAGACACACTTCGTATTTATATTAACGGATATGCTGTCTAACTGTCCCAAATTATATAACTAGAATAATCCAATTGTATAATTATACAACAGATATGGCGCGAATTGGACACGGGTTTCGCAATAGTATTGCGTTCTAGACGGTCCGGTGAAAAAAGTCCCACAGTCGGTTACTAAAGAGTTTCACTTCCACGACCGTCACGTCCCGCGATCAATTGGAAATAATATTAAAGTACGATGTAGATCGCTGGATGTGACCTAAAGAATTAGAGTATTCACAGTGCCAGTGCCGGATTTATATCCATACTTAATATTATAAATGCGAAAGTGTGTCTGTCTGCCCGTCTGCCTGTCTGTTACCTCTTCACGCCCAAACCACTGAACCTATTTTGCTGAAATTCGGTATGGAGATCCCTTGAGTCCCGGGAAGCACATAGGATACTTTTTGTCCCGGAAAAAGTGCGGTTCCCGCGCGATAAACTATTTTTTATAAATGTAGGCTACTTTATTTCCGCCGCCCCGTGTAAGAAATCTGCTGCCCACCTAAGACGCTGCCACCCCCAGGACGCTGCCGCCCCTAGGCAGCGGCCTATACGGCCTATTTTTAAATCAAGGACTGGCTGTAACACAGATTAATAAATAGTTACTACGTTAATGATGCTGAGCGTCCGTGGCCTAATGGGTAGACCTTTGGTTCGCACTCCTAGAGGGTGCAGGTTCGATCCCGGGTGGAGGCGTGTACCAATGAGACATTTTCTGATCTCAAGTACATAATACGGACACTCATACGGTGAAGGAAAACATCGTTAGGGATCGTCTGGGACCAACCATGTGCGGGTTGCACATGGTTGGTCCCAGACGTATTGACTAGTTCTTTCCTCTGGACTAGGTCGACTATGTTGCGAGAATGCCGTATGTGCTTGGGCAACCATACGGACATTTAAAAATCTTGTCCCAGGCACTACAGTATTTAAGGAGTGGTTACTTCGCTCTGAAAACACTGTATAAATCATCCACAACGGATGCAAAGGCCTAGTTTTTAACGATACGCCGAGTGGTAGGCACCTCCAAAGTCACGCGGCCTTGAGATAGTGACGCCTGGCTGTAGTTTCTAAAATACTATAGATAGGTAATATTCGACCACCAAGTTCAAATATATTATTCAGTTTATGAGCATTAGGGCTAGGGACGGTACCTAATATAATTTTCAAAGGAGATAGATTGCTATCAAAATATACAAGTATCTTTATTGCATGAATGTTGTTGATACTCCTACAAAGGTCTTATTATCTACTTATAGTTCTAAATCATTCTGCCATCACAATGGCGCGCAATTCGACAGTTAAATACTGTATATAATATCTGTGTGCAGAAGATTCTATAAAAAAGGTTCGTTTTGTAAAACAATACAATATAATGCTGACCGCAAATTCCTTTACTTTCTGTGACAAAAGCTATTCCATCTACAGGGTGTAACAAAACTAACTGATAATACTTTAGGGTGTGTATGTATTCCTGGTAGAGAGTTCACTGTGAAAGCAGCAGCACTGAAAGACCAAATTTTTTTTCACATTTGTATGGGCAAGCGCCCGAGCGTCACGAGTTTTCATATACAAAAGTGAAAAAAAAAAATTGGTCTTTCAGCGCTGCTATTTTCACAGTAAACACTCTACGAGAAACACGTACACACCTTAAAGTATTATCACTTTTGTTACACCCTGTATATATTTTTTCGTAATACAAAACCCGTACTAAACCATGGCTGAGTAGCTTTTCCATAACTAGGCAAGATAGAAACTATAGCATTGATAATATAAATATGGATTTTAATGAAAACAGCAAACAAAATAACATATATTCTATTGCCACTTCCAGGGTCTCTAGATCATAGGCTAAATTTCGCAGTTCCACGCTCGTGGCTCGGCTACCGTTGTGTTATTGTTCAATATGTTTTCAATAATCCGCTTATAGATTAGTAGAAAGCACTTTAAATCGCAGGGTTATCAATCATTCAATTCTAGGTTTCACTTAAATCTATATAGTCCATAACAAAAAGGCTGTTGATTTTAGAATTTTGTGCAGTTGTCATTCTTACTTCTAAACCACTCGTTTTCGTAATTTTTTTCCTTTTCCTGATATTTTTTTAATTTGAAATATCCCTCAGGTGGCAACCCTATTCCGTGATAGTCTTAATGCGTAGCCCTTAGCAGTACCTTATAATCTAACGGATAGCTGAACTTCCGTTGTTCGGACGCAGTGGTCCAGTGGTTAAAGCGTTGATTGAGGGAAGGCAGGTGATTCAATAGTTGTAATAAAATTGTTCATTACAAGAGTTTATAGTGAACAGCTATGAGGGAGAGATTTTTCTGGAAATGGAGACAAACGTCGCTTAGGTTATCATTAAAAACTGGAGTTCCTATGTTGATTTTTTCTGATATAATCACAGAAATCAAAAGCACACAACATAAGTCTTGCCGTATTGGTCTTTGATAAAAATTGTTCTCCAAGATTGTTATTAGGCTTTAAAATATTGTCTAAATCTAGTTTCAGAGATTAATTATCTTGTAATACGTGGAACGTATCGAATTTGAATTGAATTTCAAACAAAACTGATACTCTGTTGTTTGTTTGATTTGAACAGAACAAACAAATTGTTTTCAAAGCTTGATTTACTTAATGTTTATCTTGCTCAATATCACTAATTAGTTTACATTTTATAGTTCTTTGATAGCATATTCGAGTAATTCTAAGAAATTAAGTATATTATATTTACTTAAGTGAATAGAAATTTTAATATACTTACCTATCTTTTAGCTTCTACCAAAATCTTTTAGTATATTTTTTAGAGAAGTTTATATTCTACTAGATGGCGCCCGCAACTCAGTTGTGCCAAAATTCGTTTATCGCGCAGGAACCGTACATTTTTCCGGGATAAAAAACTATCCTATTTCCATTCTCGTGACTCAAAATATCTCCATGCCAAATTTCAGCAAAATCGTTTCAGTGGTTTGAGCGTGAAGAGGTAACAGACAGACAGACAGACACACTTTCGCATTTATAATATTAGTATAGATGAAAATAGATTACTAAATAGTAGTAACTACACAATAATAATAAGGTTCTATATAATGTTGAAATGAGTGCGGTGACTCTACATTTTGCCAGTGTATATTTGTCTTGTCATCTTAACTACTCGTTAGCACCATAATTTAGGTATTTACCCGCACATTAGTATTACCAAACTTAACCGGAGTTCATGCGTAATTATCGATCAGATATACTGTCATTACTCTAAGTACTCAAATGGTGGGTCATTCTAACATTTAAAAAACTTGAAATATTTTTTTTTGATTGGTTAAATAGGACACGTGACCTGATGGAAAATAGGTAAGACGCAGGGAGAGTAGGCCGCGAAAGAGGTCCTCCTCTCTTTCAAGCGTGCGGCCAAAATGTACTGCTTCCGCTGTTTTGTGTGAATTTCTGCAGGCAACCCGTTGTTAGGGTTCCGTACCCAAAGGGTAAAAACGGGACCCTATTACTAAGACTTCGTTGTCTGTCCGTCTGTCCGTCCGTCCGTCCGTCCGTCCGTCCGTCTGTCTGTCTCCAGGCTGTATCTCAAGAACCGCTATAGCTAGACTTCTGAAATTTTCACAGATTATGTATATCTGTTGCCGCTTTAACAACAAATACTAAAAACAAAATAATATTAATATTTAGGGGGGCTCCCATACAACAAACGCGAATTTTTTGGCCTTTTTTGCTTGATATCAATAATGGCAACATGTAGGCACTTGAAATTTTCAAAAAGGGCTTAATTATATGTGTTCTTTAATAATAATTAATAATAATATTTAAATTAAATAAAAAATTAAGGGGGCTCCCATACAAAAAACACAATTTTTGGCCTATTTTTGCTTTATAACGGTACGGAACCCTTCGTGCGCAAGTCCGACTCGCACGTGGCCGATTTTTTTTGTATTGGTTTCTTTATTTCCTTATCATTTTTGAATAACCAATGTGATATAATGTTACTGCAATATTTTGACGCTAGACGACAGCACCAGCATAGACGGTAAACAAAAAGTTTTGTTCGACGTATTACACCGTCAAGAATATTGACAGAAATGTCAATATTCTGATTTGACGTGTGCAACTTATCAGATTTTGATCGGATCGTTTACTGTATGTGCCAGTAGCGACCTCTACTCCTTTACGTAATATCTCCTATTCAATGTGAAATGACATCTATCCTATATGTAAAATTATTATACCCTACGGCCCGTATAAATAGCCAGTACTTAAGATGCGACCCGGTCTCAAGACGCGGTTCGGCTCTGTGATTGCTCTAAATTTTGACAGCCAATCACAGAGCCTGAACCGTGTCTTGAGACCGAGATGCATCTTGAGTACTGACTATTTATACGGGCCTACGTATGGGAAACGCATGCTAAACACAGTACCTATATCTTCATACCACATACCGTTACTACGATCCACCTCGATCCATAATTACCCAACACATGCCTATACAGGGTGTAACGAAACAAAGTGATAATATTTTAGGGTGTGTATACAGCCTGACTGGTGAGACATGATCAATACTTTAGGAGAGTACTCGCCACTCGGTACTCGATTCTCATTGTAATTATGTAATAAAATTAGGTACTTACTTAATTTTTGACCAAATTTCCCTTTAACTAAATGAATCATGGACACTTAGTAAATTACTCCCGCGCGCGGTGTCCATGCGTTGGGTAAATAATTATTTAACTTTAAGCTACATTTACTCAGTGATCAATTGATATAATTTTTTCATATTTTTTTTTCGTCTAATGTAATAGCCAAATATCACGTCCTCGAGTATTGAACATGTATCACCAGTCACCAGTCATGCTGTATACTCAGTGGTGGTCGAAAGTGGCAGCGCTGAATTTTTTTTGTGATTTGTATGATTAAGCGTCCTCTTTCACTTTCTCTTTCAGCGCTGCTGCTTTCAAAGTGACCTCTAGACAGGGGACTCACACACATTCCTAAAGTATTACCACTTTTGCTACACTCTGTAAAGTTTACAGTAAAAGTAGCAGAGCTAAAAGAGTTACGTTTTGAAGTTATTGTATGGGCAAATTTATGAATTATGACGTTGGAGCATTTCTCATAGAAACATAGAGTCAAAAGTAACTCTTTTATTTATTTTTTATTTAACTCTTTATTGCACACAAGAAAAAACATTTAAAGATACAATTAACATGAAAAGACGACACAATGAAACTGCTTATTTCTAAAAGAAATCTCTTACAGCAGCCCTACGGAGAGATACAGTATAAAAGACAGCAGATAGGACGTGCACAATCAACAGTCATTAACTAATTAAATTAATAAACTATAAATACAACAATATCAAAATAATTAATAATACTAAAACTATAATATAAAACCTATATAAAATCAATAAATAATAATATGATTATAATCTACGAATAATAAAAACTAAGGAATCGTAACTCCCATACTATTACCGTTTTAAATTTGGTTCCTTTCAATCTATCATGTAATGTCAGCCTAGTACCGCTCAAGGCCACCTAAATATTGCAAATGTATTGAAATGTGTACCTAAGGTACACTTTTTTGACAAGTATTATGGAGCATGTGTTTTGACGGAGTTACTTTTCCTTAGGGCCTGTTTCACCACTTCCTGATAAGTGCCGAATAGGCTATCCACCACTTAACTTGACAGATGAAGTATGGAGAATCTGTCAAAAAAGCTGTGAATAGCCTATTCGGCACTTTATCCGAAAGTGGTGAAACAGGCCCTTAGTTTTTATTATTCGTAGATTATAATATATAAATACTATATGTACACATGTGTACACATAATAACACAAATTACAGTGATTGCGAATGAAGGTAATGCTCTTCTTCTCTTTCAGTGCTGCTACTTTTACAGCGAACTCTATAGGGACACATACACACCCTAAATTATTATTATTACTTAGTTTGGATACACCCCGTGTATACATAGTTATATGCCTCCCGTGTTCCGCAGCATGTGAACTATCATTATCATATAAATCAGCGACATAATTTAGCTCCCGATCGGAATTGCTACTTACGCCTGTCTACTCGATATATCGGCTTCGATTAACGGTGATATCGATAAAATATTTTCTACTATCATGCCATATTTTGCATAGTATACAATAGAAAATATTATGTTTACAAGTGCCGGGAGCATTCACTTGTAATGTTACTTTACAAAGTCTAGCATTACATCAGTGAGGGAGGAGAACCGAGCATTACAATGCGCACCTCGTAATGATACAATGTGTAATATCTTGATACAACTTGTAACATCAATGCTACGTGACAGTGAAGTCAACTTGCTATGTAATGCTCAAAGTCGAATCTGTAATGTTACATTACATGTGAATGCTCGTCGGTGAGGGAGCAGTATTAAGTATTGGCTAGTTTTTTTTTTTTTTTTTTTTAATGAAATAAGGGGGCAAACGAGCAAACGGGTCACCTGATGGAAAGCAACTTCCGTCGCCCATGGACACTCGCAGCATCAGAAGAGCTGCAAGTGCGTTGCCGGCCTTTTAAGAGGAAATAGGGTAATAGGGGAGGGTAGGGATGGGAAGGGAAGGGAATAGGGGAGGGTAGGGAAGGGAATAGGGTAGGGGATTGGGCCTCCGGTTAACTCACTCACTCGGCGAAACACAGCGCAAGCGCTGTTTCACGCCGGTTTTCTGTGAGAACGTGGTATTTCTCCGGTCGAGCCGGCCCATTCGTGCCGAAGCATGGCTCTCCCACGTATAAAGTTACAAGAAAAAATCTGCAGGGTGTTTATAATTTCCGGTATCGGATTCTGAAAGGTTTGCGCTGTTATTGTTAGACACCTTCAACTTCAAAACCTTCAACACTTCAACATCAAAACCTTACAAAGAAGAAACTGTATGCTGTTAATATTTAAGGATAATGCAGGGAAGTGGAAGTGGCAGCACAATATGTCGAGTTAATAATATATTCAACTAAATGTTTCGGATGGACCACATAAAATCGCAACATCTTCGTTAGGTAAGCTCCGCGTAATATGTTATTTGATATTTAGATATTCTTTAGCAGAATAGAAGGAAACTACATCTTTTTTAAACATGTTAATCATAATTTACCATAATCGCTCGCGAAAAAGCCAGGAGCACTCTGCGATAAGATTTAAATCATCCATCGGTTCGCCCGGGGCTCGAGACGACACGTTTCATCATAACTGATCGAGTCTATCCATAGATATATCTATACATAGCCTAGTCTATGTCATAGAGGAAATTACTATGTGTTTTATTAATATGCAAAAAGACCCGGGACGCGGAACCGATTATTACAAACGATTTGTTATTCATCGATGTTATAAATTTAATCGTACGATTAAATTGTGGAATCGTCCTCTTGTATAAAATAATTTTTAACGAAAATATGTATAATATTATATTGATTGTTTTTAAGATGTGATTTGCTTTCTATGTTAAAGATATAGTTTGTTGACATCAATAATATTACGTTACTATAGCTTCTGCTTTCAAATACACAATAGTTTAATATTGTTGTATAGGTTATATTATTGTATTGTATTCAACACATAACTCATTTTTCTTCTGTCTCTACCTTTTCTAACCATATTTTAAAAAGTATGTATGTACCTTAAACCAAAAGTTCAAATTATTAAAAATAAAACCACTTAGTTTTAAGATACTCGTAATTAGATCTAAGCATGGATTCTCGACATTACGAAATGCAAGTAAAGGACAAAAACAATTTAGGCCTTGTGCGTAGAATGTGATTGGCAAACTGCTTGTGTGTGTGTTATTTAGGCCTTGTGCGTAGAATGTGATTGGCAAACTGCTTGTGTGTGTGTATGTTTATATGTAACGCCGTAACTACATTAGTTGATATAACTACGACTATGTGGCAGTACAAAGGATAATGTAATTTGATTGAGAGGTGAACAAGAATAAATTCGCTAGCATACAACTTTAATACAATTTTATGGATAAAGGTGCCAGTTGGCAGCGGGCGACATGAAGCGGCGGCAGACGACGTGTCGTCGCGACACATCCTGGTTTCTATGTATTTCTATGAAATACCCTGCACAGCTAGCGACACGAAGCTAGCGACACTTTTAGCCCTAAAAAAGGCGATCGAACCAAGCGAACCATAAGACAAGACAATATCGCAATAACAATAAAAGTAATAAAATAACAATAAAGTTAACAGCTAATGTTCCGTTATGAAGCTAACTATATTGAAAATGAAAATTATAATAAGCTGTTTCCCTTACCTACTCTCGCTTTCGTTTCAGTATCATACTAGCTTTTCTTAGTCTATTGCTCTATTGTTAAGTACTCTATGATCTATCAACTTCACTACATAGTATAAAACAAAGTCGCTTTTTCTGTCCTCATGTCCCTTTGTTCCCTTTAATCTTTAAAACTACGCAACGGATTTTGATGCAGTTTTCTTTAATAGATAGAGTGATTAAATATGAAGGTTTATAAGTATAATAACAATCATTAAATAGTGGAGAAATACCGTTATTTTTGAGGTTTCTAATCTGATGTCGTAAATAATTACATTTTTTTTTCGCTTACATTGCAAACGCAGGCTGAATCCTTCGAGATTTATTAAAAATAATGTACTAAATATTGTACACAATGAAAAGACATACCATCGCGAAGTTTTCTATAGACAGAAAACTTCGCGATGGTATGTCTATCTCTAATGGATATCCCACAATAATATTTTTTTGTCATTTACTTTTTACGACAAATAATGGCTAATTTTCGAAGCGACTTTAACCAATACGGCATTAATCTTTATTTAATTAAATACTTTATTTAAAGTATTTAATTAAATAAGATTAATGCCGTATTGGTAATTTATTGTATAAATATGCTGTAAAGGGCCATATAGATCTATATTAAATCAACAATGTATTTACATTGTTGATTTAATATAGATCTATATGGCCCTTTACAGCATATGATTTAAATGAATATTTTCGAAGATATTACAGATTTAAAAATTGCGGGACGTAGCTTTTGCGGCGGTACCCGCTAAAGCGCTTATTCCATTTCTCTAAATTTAGAAGTCCTAGTTGGATCCTAAAAAGGAGACTAATTAGAAGCTTCTTATTCCACTTGTACTAATTTAGTAACTAAATCAGTTGTGACCACGCGGCGATTTTGGCCAGACGTCTTCTTAATGGCTCCAGTTCTGTCAAAGCAACAAAAAATTGGTCTTCTCATAGGATTAGCTGTTGGCTCAATGAAAATTTAAAATAAATAAAAGGCGAAAAAGATGGTTGAAAGAATTTTTGCTCTACGAAAAATTATGAATTATGAACTTTCTGAACTACTTGGAACCAGCTGACTTTTAAAATTACCTACGAATGCTACGAATGCTATAATCTAGTTTCTAGAGATTGATGAGCAGTTGCTGTCAAAATTTAACAAAAAAAATTACAAATAAAAATAATATTATATAGGTCTACCAGAATCTGATGGCAATTTTTTAACAGCAGATTTTCAAAAAATATCCATGATCATTGGATACATTTTTATATTTGCATGTTTAACACACAGAATCAGCCGCTATAATAAAAAAAAGGATCAAAATATTTTATTCCAATTACCCTGGTATTGCTTGATTCAATTTATTTTCTCACTTTTTGCCATCAGATTCTGGTAGACCTATACATATTTCTATCTTATTGCCATGTTTTTATTTTATTTTATTATGTTAAGGGCCTGTTTTACCACTTCCTGATAAGTGCCGGATATTCTATCCACAACTTAACTTGACAGCTGATAAAGTATGGAGAGTCTGTCAAAAAAGTTGTGGATAGCCTATTTGGCACTTTATCAGGAAGTAGTGAAACAGGCCCTTAGTGTGTTCAATTTTTTTATTAGATTTTATTATGTATTTTTACTTAGAAATAAATATAATTTAAGTATATTTTTATTTACTATACGATTATCACCTTATCAAGGCAATACGTACCCATTTTTCATAAAAAAGCGTAGATAATGATTAATAGGTTATTCTTTTGTTGACTTTAATACAGATTTGGCAGTTCCCACTACAGATAAAATGTTGAAACCATCTGGCAACACTGATTTAGTCAGTTAGAAGCCACACTTTTTCCGATTTAGTACACTAATTAGGATCCTAGCTTTCTAAATGTTATTTCACTTGACTAAATTTAGTCACTAAATCGTTTAGAACTTCTAAATTGAGTGAAGTGGAATAAGCGCTTAATGCGGGCCACGGGTAGTAATAATGAATATATGAATCAAAACTGCTGAATTGATTTGACCCGGGCCACGGGTATATTTACTTACCTTTATTATATAAATCAAAACATTCATTTAATATAAATCAAAACTACTGAATCGATTTTAATCATTTTTTCAGTGAGTGACATAGGCTATATATTTTATACCCATGAAGGGCGGGTCGCTAGTTTAAAATATTTCTATGATATTTTGTACGTACGAACAGATTTTTCGCTAGGACTTTATTTATTCAAGAGCGTTGTTGCTTAGGCTCGATAATTTATATTATGCGTCCGCGCGAACAAGTAGTTTGGCTGCTACACAACGAGATCACAAGCAATAGGGATGAAGACAAGGTCAAAGATTAGCAGATTTTTTAAATAAAATAAAGATATAACGCATGATCTAACCTTTGTATTTTCTTTGATATGAGCCTTCAAAGTTAGATAGTTAAGTCGATTTTTTTTAACATAAATTAACCAAATATTATGTATTTACCATTCGATAACTTATGCAATTAAAAGCAACTTTTTTTTACGAAACCACTTTCATAAATACCTATCGAACAAAGTTCTCCCCCGATGCGTACAAACTACAAAAGAGTGACGTCATAATTTAGTAGCACTTTGTATGGAGCATTTCGAGAAGGTCTATTTTATTAGATTTTTGAATTGTGATATCTTGGAAAGTTTTTAAGCTAACAGAGGAATTCTTTCACCGATTTCTACTTTTGAATGGTCCTTTAATTACCAAGAAGAAAAAAAATAGTCATCATGCCTATTGTATGGAACGATTTATTTAAATAGCGGCGCGGTCGCTTATGATCTCGTGGTGTAGCGACAATGCCGCTAATTCGCGCGGACGTATAATATAAATCGAGCCTAACTTAATATTTGGACGTTAGCCAATCAAAAACTCTAGTTAATAAATAAACTTTTATCAATAAAACTTTGAAACTAGTCATAAATTATTATTTTTTTAGTGCTAAAAGAGTATTTTAAGCCTAGGTAAGTAAATCCTAATTTATATAATTAAAAATTAATTTTCAATTTTGTTAGTCTCGCTAAAACTCAAGGACTTCTGATCCGATTTGGCTAATTTTAGTCTTGAAATTATCGTGGAAGTCCAGGGAAGGTTTATAAGTGATACGAAATACACCGGGACATCTGGTATCTTATAATATCAATTGTCGGTCTGTATATCTAGCACAGTAGCCGCACCCTTTTGTAACATCCTGTAACCATAAATATGAAATTAGTATGTATCTAGAAAGAGATAAATAATAGTTTAACATAGTGTGTCTCGTTCCTTATCAAATATCTGATAAGACGCACTGTGGTGACACTTAACACAGCTTACAAGAAGAATTATAGTACTGATAGTAAAATGGGGGTATATGTAAAATAGGCTGTGGAAGAAAAGAACAGGAAACCCAGATTCTAGTGCATTTAATTATCTATAATAGAATCTTAAGTGAAGTAAATCCTACAAAGATTTTGGTGTAGAAATCAATCCATAAAAGAGGCATTTTGTCCGAGTTTAAAGGCAATTCACAGCAGTTGGCAGGTGATCATGTGAAGGGAGCTCAGAGCATTGGTGTGGGGACGCCGATGTCCATTGCACAGAGCCCCCGAGCGGGTCGCGATGCGCTACGTGTTCCAGTGCATCGCGACGTAAACGCAGAGGAATAGCCTAGACAAGCCCTAGTAGCACCCTAGTAACACCCTCACTCGGACGTGTCTGCCGACGACCAGGCAGGCGTCCGTTGATAGAACTGCGGTGGCCCCACATTTCCCGTGTATCTGTCAGTAGCGGCGCAGAAAGGAACACGGTCGGGTTTTAGTGGGTAGAGCTGCGGCCACTTACTATCTCATCGGTCGCAGCGAGTCCCACATACCCCGGTTGTCCTCCCCAGAACTGTCGGGGATGCATAATGGCATTTCCCGACCAAAAAAAAAAAAAAAAGGTGATCAAGCACCAACTTTTGGACGAAATGCAATTTGACTTGAAAGTATTGAGATATTTCGAGTTTCAAGGATAGTTTATATTGTGGGAAAATGTACAATTTCCGTGCGATAAGGATTTGACATAATTATTATCCTTGTTAATACTAAAAACGCGAAATTGTGTCTATCTGCCTGTCTATTACATCTTCATGCTGATCATCACGGCTGAATCGATTAAGATGAAATTTGGTATGAAGGTTGTTTGAGAGACGGGAGTAGAGGGTATACGCATTTTGGCGCAACGGAGTAGCGGACGTCATTTAGTTTTATAATATAGTTTAATGTACTTTGATTCGCCGTCTTACAACTTTACAAGTCCTAAACTTAAGTGCGTATTTCGCAAACGCCCATCGCTACCAGATAGCCTTGTATTACAGCTATTATGTGATGCACACGCTCCTGCAGGCAGATTTCTCGACGACAGCTCGATTACACGCTATCCAACCCTCCAGCTAACAAGCTGTATCATAAAAACTAAGCTACCAGCTCCCAAGGCGGCTGCTATTAGTTGGCATGAACGGTAGTTGTTTTAGTTACCTCCCACGCTTGACGGTTCTCATAAATTTTGAGGCGGTCAATGTTGCTATGATTTGGCATTTCCCTAAAGTTGGTCATAGCTCTCGGTAGGAATTTAAAAGTTAAGTATTAGGAAGTTTTAAGATTTTATATTGTTACAATCTAGAGAATTACAAAATTTGTCATTAATAGTTATAAATATAAATAGATTTTTATTTTGTTAAAGTTTAACAGTTGCTACAATTTTTTCCATAGTCAATGTAATAGACATCGAAGTTTAAAGTATGATTTAATTAATGTCCCAATTTTAGGTAATTCTTCTATAAATTTTGCAACTGATGAGACGAATAAGTTAAGCGTTCTTTTCATTATGCACAGCAAAACTCGTTTCTCCTTACAAACTGCCTTGTGCTATGGAAATATTTTATCGGCTAAAATATATTTCTCCATGGCAACACTGAAAAATTAGAATTGATGTAACCGTACAAGTATCCAAGCGTCCCCCGTGTGTCGTCGTGTTCGAATTTTAAACGGCGATCCGTCATGGCGCATATGCAACGGCACCAAGATTAATCTCCATCTAGACACCATTCAGATTTATATTACCTTGAAACTCTTAAATTAAACCTTAAGTCGTCACCATAGAGGTGCAGTAAGAGATAGCTGAATAGTGGAAGCGTATAGATCTTAGATAAACTTTTATGATAAACCTCGTATGTATAATTCGTAACGGCCATTAATAATAATAATCCTTTGTTCTCTAAACGGTACTGTACCATGTGACGTTTCGGTAGTGAGGTTAAAGTATTTTAATAGTCATAATATTTTTAATTTAACCCTATTAGTTATACCCTAACATGCAATGAAAGAGTTTAATTATTGTCTACATAGTGCACATTTTTTTCGGTAGTTAATCGACAAATTTTAAAATGCAGCTAACGATTAACGTTTTTTTAATCATAAAATTGGACAATATGAAGTACGTACTATGCGCAAGATACAAGCAAAAACTACTTTTAAATATAGAGGTTGCACGCTTTTTCGTTAACGACATGAAAGCCATCAATTTTTTCTGGATGAAAAACTGCCTTTAACTTTAAAGTATCTACATACTAAATGTTATCAAAATCTGTTGAGCTGTTAACCCGTAACAAATGGAGAAATCGAGACACTCTCAAGTTCCATGTTTATAATTTGAAATATTAGATGGATAGAACAATACCCTAAACTTATAACTTACAACTAGTGGTTAGGATAACCTATTTCCATAAACGTCAGCAAAACTCTGTTATTTTTTCCTGGCAACATTAGCAAACAATCAAGCTACTATCAGTTCATCGCGCTTTAGATGTGTCAATTAGTATGAAAAGCAGTATGGAATTTTACAGCGGCCCCACCCGTTAAGGCGTCTTCAGATGAAATTCGGATAGCGAAAATAATCTTAAAAAAGTTATTGTGAAAATTTTTATATCAATAAAACAACCGATTTTACTATAGCGACAAGTAGCAAGTGTCAGTTTATTGGAGAAGAAAATATGTAGAACCGAAGAACACTAGAAAACTGTTGCCAACAAAACATTATTTTAATACCAACTTCTAAAACATTATTATAAGTACTATAACTAATGGCTTTTTAATTATTTTCAAAATAATAGGCCATGTTATATTTTGCTGTTTGATCGATTTAAAGTCTTAAGCCAATAACTAACAAGAGGCAGGAGGCATTGAAATCCATATTTTATATTACGCCTTTAACAACACCCCAATTTTAGGATCTTGGTGACATGTCCCAAATTAAAACCTGGACTATAACTGCAGTCTTACATCGGGATGAAAATACTTCACTTGGATTTTTGGTGATCCTCGTATAAAATCGAATCAATAGCAAAATCAAGCCAGTTGCGACTAAAACGCAGTTAGTATGAAAACCCCAAAGTCTTGCGCAAAGCCACTTCCTATAAAACGGTCTATTAAAATAATGCCCACAATACTAATACTGCGATCGCGCGGGATAAGATACCATCGGTGATGGATAGCCAGATATATCTCTGTTGGATAATAATTTACTGTAGAGGATGTAGAAGAGATTCATAGATGACCTACGTAATTTGGTCGGGTTATGTCAGACCTGACTAAGGGCCTGTTTCACCACTTCCTGATAAGTGCTGGATAGACTATTCACCACTTAACTTGACAGATATAAGTATGGAGAATCTGTCAAAAAAGTTGTGGATAGCCTATCCGGCAAACAGGCCCTAAGACTAACATTGACTTAAGAAAGCCCAAACAAATAGCATTAGTGTACAATATTAATGGCAATGTGACCATTAGAACTGCCTTTATGTAACAATCTATATATATAAAAATGAATCCATATTCGCGTGGTCACGACATCACGCCTAAACGGCTGGACCGATTTCACTATTTCTTTTTTTTTTTTTGATATTGTGTTTGTTATTATCCGGAGAAGAAGAATATGATAGAACACATTTAAAAATTGACATAGAATTGACAGAATGCATTTTTGTGTACGTATAATATTTTAACCGATTGAACTGAAATTTTGTATACACGTTTGGTTTGAATGAGAATGCACGATACAGTATGACATCACTATAAATATAAAATTGCCGACCATCCAAGATAGCGGAATAGTTATTTTCTATGCTCTCCTATAATAACATTATGGATATTAAATGAAAGAACTTTTTGAGAATAACTCGAAAACGAATGTAATGTCATTCTACATCCAATATGGCGGCTCATCTAAGATTGGGGAATACAAACAAAGTTTCGTTTATTTCTGCATGACTAAAGAATTGGATTTCAGTTAAAAATAGTTAAGTGAAATCCAACTTTTAAGTCATGCAGAAATAAACGAAATAATAATATAACAAGTCGCTCAATATAGACACGGATTTTTCACTAATCAACATCAAGTACGATTTCTCAAGTACATGGAAGTTAATTAGATTTTTTATATAAAATAACGGGGCAAACGAGCAAACGGGTCACCTGATGGAAAGCAACAACCGTCGCCCATGGGCACTCGTAACGTCAGAAGAGCTGCAAATGCGTGGGAATATGCCTTCTTCTTAAAATGCTTCTGGCGATAGTCCAAAATTTTGCAAAACTGTTACAGCGGCTTGGGCGTGAAGAGGCAACAGACACAGAGAGAGACAGATAGATAGACGGACGGTCAGACAGACGGACAGACAGACAGATGGACGGACAGACCGACAGACGGACGGATAGACAGACAGACAGACTTTCGCATTTATAATAATTATATTATAATAAGTATGGCCCCAAAGTCCACTACACACTTACCTTATTTAAATTGCTTAAATATTTATAAACACAATTATAATGTACGCATGTATAATGTACACGTAATACCGTATTTATATTATCAAAATACAAATTCGTCTACGTGACAACTTCATTCATCGTCGTCTCATCATAGATATCTGTATTCTGCCTACATTCCCCTCTGAATCTACTAATCTATGACAATGCGAAATGGCGCGCGTCTTCGCCTAGTAATTTAATGTTCGTATTTTAATTGAAAATAATTAAATAAGAATACTAACCGATGAAATGTTATTCCGTCGCATTTGGAAGTGTTTTTGGAATTATTTTTACAGTATATTAAGACACACCAAGGCATTTTTGTTACTTTTATTTTGTTTTTTTATAAATGTCATACGTCTAGTGCGCAGAAGAGTTTGCGGCCGACTAAGTGCGCTGCGGCTATATAGATTCTGTTGAATGCGACCAAGCATTGCGTTGCGGTGTCAAGTCTAGTACGTAGTACTTATAATATGTCAGTGGCGAAATCGGAAATACTTTATAATATGGCAAAACAATCTTGCCGGGACAGCTAGTTAGTGATAATAATGTGTTTTTAGCGTTCCGTAGCCAAAAAAAAAACGGAACTCTTATAGATTCGTCATGTCTGTCCGTCCGTATATCACAACCACACACAATAACCCTTTGTGCGAGACTTCAACTCGCACTTGGCCGATTCTTAAATGAGTCATTACATTGAACAGGGGCTTCCAAACAAAATACATAATTTTTGGCCTATTTTTGCTCTTTAACGGTACGGAACCCTTCGGGCGTGTGTCCAACTCACACTTGGCCGGTTTTTTTTCAGGTTTTTGACAACCACTAGTCACCATCTACGAGTATTTATCTAGGTGATGATGATGAATACAAATGATTAACTTTACATGTACAGTAGAGACCGCGTGTCTGCTCGCGCGCTTCCGAACTTTCATCTATCATGATCATCTTATCTTATACATGGTGTTACTTTTACGAGTTTGTTTTTATTTTTGAGGTGAGTGCCTAGAACTTACGTTATAAAACTGGGGACGCTGCTCAGCACAATGCATAGTTTTAATAGTGAATAGATTTAATAATAATATATGTACAAAACTCAAATTACCATAAATGTATTAATAACTATAAATGATCACAATTTTGCACCTGGACAAAAGATTCAGCTTATACGTCTTAAAAATATTCATACATATTGCGGAAAATAGGCATTGAATAGAAATCGCTGAAACGCCAATAATATTAAAACTCTTTTTCTTCTGCTATGAATTAATTTCAGATATTATTAAAAAAAAAAAAAACTTTTAACGGGCGGCTAATAAAATTATTTTTGCTCAAAATAAGCTATTTTTTAACCAAACTAAAACCATATTTAGATACTTTAAGCTGCATACTATAATTTTAATGAGGTAGGAAACCAAAGACCTATCTCGCCTTCAATGGTCAAAGTTGAGGACGTTGAATATTGAAGATCAACCGTGAAGAGAGAAACAGACGTAGAGAACAGCAATTGCTCACGAACATAATATAAATCCAAAAGAGGCACATTAGCAATGTCGATTTTAAACCAAATTTAACTATAGTGAGGTTGTAGTCATAAAAAGAGCTGCCTGGAAACGTTCATCACTACATAATATTATAAAACAAAGTCGCTTTTTTTCCCTCATGTCCCTTTGTTCCCTTTAATCTTTAAAACTACGCAGCGGATTTTGATGCGGTTTTCTTTAATAGATAGAGTGATTCAAGAGAAAGGTTTGTAAGTTTAATAACATTCATTAAATAATGGCTAAATATTGTTATTGTTGGGGTTTCTAATGTGATGTCGTAAATAATTTCATTTTTTTCCGCTTACATTGCAAACGCAGGCTGAACCCTACGAGATTTATCAAAATAATGTTCTAAGTATTGTACACAATGAAAAAGTCTACAGAAAACTCCGCGATGGTATATGTCTATCTCTAATGGATATCCCACAATAACAGTTTTTTGGCATTTACTTTTAACGACAAAGAATGGCTAATTTTCGAAGCGATTTTAACCAATACGGCATTAATCCTTATTCAATTAAACACTTTAAATTGTGGCGGTACCCACAATTCGCCTAACATTCCTGCATCGCGCTATCGAAGTTTTCTGAGCGCGTCGCTATATATACGACAGCTGAAATGTATCACGCGGGCTCCGGCCTGACCGAGCATAACACCTCGCTCGGTTGGAAGATCTTCTTTTGGCCGCCACGTACATTCCCCACAAAATATATTGTTGATTTAATATAGATCTATCCCTTTACAGCATATGATTTAAATGAATATTTTCGAAGATATTACATATTTAAAAATTGCGAGACGTAGCTTTTGCGGCGGTACCGACCAATGCGGGCCACGGGTAGTAATAATGAATATATAAATCAAAACTGCTGAATTGATTTTAATCATTTTTTCAGTGGCTATATATTTTATACCCGTGCGAAGCCGGGGCGGGTCGCTAGTTATCATCATATGATTAAAATATCAAACTCCACCACCCTGTATCGTAACGGACTGACCAGGGAGTTCATCCGTCAAGGACATTCCTGTCACGTGGGTAATGGCCGCCCCACTGCGAGCTCGTTTGTCCGACACGACGCATATGCATGCGCGTATGCGGCATGCATATGCGACATCATTTTTCATGCAACATACATAATATTCGACATGCAGGATATACCTTAGACGGTAGAGTTTTGGGTTCCGTAGTCAACAAGGTCCGTCTGTCTGTCCGTCTGTCTGTCCGCGGTTTTTCTCAGAATCTATAAGGCCTACAAAGCTGTGATTCGGCATGAATATACAACTTAATAACGCCGACAAAATGGTATAATATAAAATCTTTTAAAAAATATTTTTTTTTATCGTACCTCCCATACACATCAAGCGGAGGCGATTTATTTTTTCCGCATCCATCCCACCGTGTGGGGTATCGTTGGATAGGTTTTTTAAAAATATTATGAGTAATAATTCAAAGACCGTTTTCCGATTTAGGGGTCCATTTGTGAAATATGAAGTTTTAAAGTGGAAATAACGTTAGAGTCCAGAGTCCCCCCCTTCTACCAGCTAAATGGTTGCTTCTGGGAATGTGAAAAAATTCACGGAGGTAGGAAATATGCTGAATTTAAAAGGAAATCTATCACGGCTAAGAAGACTTCGTAAGTTATTGAGTAATAGTAGATCAACTAAAAAAAATGTATTCGGACAAGTATAAAGGTCGTTCAAATTCCTTTGAACGTAACTGAGATGATGTTGTTAGTTGTGTATAACACGTTATAGATGTACATTCATCAAATATAAAAAATATATCAAAAACTAGCGGTACTACGGAACCCTATTTTGCGCGTGGCCCGACACGCACTTAGCCGGTTTTTATTTACTCGAGGAAATGCTTTCCGCATCCCCGGCGGATTGAAGACATCGGCTGGGGTATGTAAGACTTTCCAGACGTAGGTCTATCCACTAAAAACCCATAGTGCTCTACTCATCGCTTGAAGCAAAATTGCGTGAAAAGTAAATGTCTCCTACGTTACTCCCTTGGCTTATAAATTATGATAAGTCAATGTGGCTAGGTTGACATCAACCGACTAAATAACGTAGGTTTTTTTTTTATGAAATAAGGGGGCAAACGAGCAAACGGGTCACCTGATGGAAAGCAACTTCCGTCACCCATGGACACTCGCAGCATCAGAAGAGCTGCAGGTGCGTTGCCGGCCTTTTAAGAGGGAATAGGGTAATAGGGGAGGGTAGGGATGGGAAGAGAAGGGAATAGGGGAGGGAAAGGAAGGGAATAGGGTAGGGGATTGGGCCTCCGGTAAACTCACTCACTCGGCGAAACACAGCGCAAGCGCTGTTTCACGC
Source organism: Cyaniris semiargus (assembly GCA_905187585.1). Lineage (NCBI taxonomy): Eukaryota > Metazoa > Arthropoda > Insecta > Lepidoptera > Lycaenidae > Cyaniris > Cyaniris semiargus. The sequence goes on along the minus strand of LR994564.1, from coordinate 3,335,219 downwards.
CGGTTTTCTGTGAGAACGTGGTATTTCTCCGGCCGAGCCGGCCCCTTCGTGCCGAAGCATGGCTCTCCCACGTATAATGGGTTGTTGCTTATGAATCGATTTCTCTTAAAATGCATACGAATTATACGGTAGCAACATGCAATTCATGTATTATGTAAAACTAGGTTTTGACGCAATTACGTTGCGTGGAAATTCGTTTCCCAAGACTCAAAGCGGAGATAATATACTGAAATTAAAATCGGTTTAGCGGCTTTATCGTGACGAGTTAGCGGATTCTATTAAGAGATCTAATTGATACAATGTAATAATCGAAAGTGTTGAGCATAGGCTCAGCCCCTGAAAAGAAACACCTTCGATCAAAACGTTCAGGTGCAAAATGACTAACTTTTACAACTCCCTGATTAACACATTCAGAGCAGTATTCTAACGGGTGAGATTCGCGCAGACATTAAAAATTAATACCCCGTTATTGCCTCACAGAAACATAATATAGCGCCGGGGAGGTTCTATTTAAGAAAACGAGCTTTAAGCCCCCGTAATACCTTCAGGAAATCATACATAATGCACGCGCGGCGAACTGGCCTGTATTTTTCCTTAATCCTTCGCGGGCTCATTTACCGGAGTTTTAATCTCAATCTCACCTCATTACTAACTCCGGAATACTCGGGACGGCCAATTCCGCCATTAATTACCACCCGCCCCCTTCTTCGGGTAAAAATAAATTATAACTCATTTATCGTCGTCGGCCGAATAAATATCTGTCATGTCGGGCGTTCGCACCAGGACGCCCCCAGCCCCGCCTCGCGTGACACACGTCACGTGAACACATATGTAGGGGGCGTGCCCGCGCGTGGGCGGCGCCTAGCCCCGCCGCAATTATCGGGAATTGCGGAAAAATCGCGGAAAAACTGACACTCGCGACTTCAAATAAAACTTCGCGAAAGTTCAACCGGAAAGGAAAGAAAACGGTAAAATAAAACCCGTCGAGTCGACTCGGGCCCTGAAAGTTTTCGCCCTTTTTTCGACTCGGATGAAATCACCGGAGGATTTTTTTCATCGCCCGCGGGGTTTCGGTTTATTCCTGTCAACCGACTGGCGAAACCTGTTAATACTTTTTCTGCGAAAATAGTTTTCCGCGGGCGAGTCAATGGACGGATTTTTAACTTTCAACAAAAACAATTGGAGATCTGATTTTAATATTCTCGCTTCGTCTATTCAATATTCTGAGATTTTGCTGTGAAATTCGAATGATAAACGTTCTCACTAACGATTGATACGTTATAATGTGTCTCAAACATATTACGTAAGTACATTCAGGCCATTCATCCTCAAGCAATCTTGAGACATCCAGACATCCGACAACCTAGACGTTTCTCGCTATATTTTCTCTCTCGCATTACTCTACATTTGTTTCGTGAACGCCATTAACAATGTACATAACGGCGTGTCCGCTCCGGCAATATGGATCGATCAATATATAGGCTAAGACGCACAGAGTACCCCGCACCAGAGACGCTCAAAACAAATCACGCTGGGAGGCGCAAATTGAGCACGTAGCCGTTCAGGCTAATTTTATTTTGCAATTACCCTCTCCTCCCTCCCGCTCCACCTACCCACCTCCGAGCTCTAAACATCTACAGCACGGCTACAGAGACGAATAAATATAGAGTGTCTTTGAGGATAGAGTTGGCTTAAGAAGGTGGTATTGTTGTAACATATAGACTGAAAGAAAGTAACATATGAGTAAGATCTGTGTGTGTCCACAGTAACATAATTGAAGACGTGAGTGGAAGAATCGAACAAGTAACATTTCGTAACATACGGACAATAACTCATTTTTTCCCTTATTAGTTATTTTCATAAAACTTCTAACTTATCTACTTCATAATCTAGCTAATATATCTGGCTACACATATAATCCATAGTTTTCTATTTCAAATAATTTTTCCGGCCCAAAAGCCTCCATTTATGCAAAAAAACGGTAAGTTTTTTCATGTTACTTACCTCATTCTTCCACTCACGTCTTGAATTATTTTTAAATATGTAGCAGCGCTGACCTCGTTTTCTTTATATCTCATACATACTACAGTATGCTGTTTCTTTGCGACCAAAAAACGAGCAGACGCATCCGATGATGGTAGGCGACTGTCACCGCCGCGCCGTTACTTGTGGAGGAGCAACAGTTGAAAAATTTATTCTAGGTGCATTCTTGTTCCTAATACCTAAATGGGTTACTGTATTCTTCTGTAAATACAAAAGCGTCATCTTCTCTGAGGACTGAGATGTGGACCATACCCTGTAAGTATATAGAATTATCTTATATTTAAATATATTTTTCATCATTTTAATCTGTTTGTGGTAAGCGTAAAGTTAAACGTTCGGAATATTTGTCTGAAAGCGTGGATGTTAGTGGCAGATGACAAGATATTGTTTGTTATGTACCAGCGAGGAAATTGATTCCTAGGCAGTTGACAGACCAACGTTATTTAGACGGATTATGTCAATTCAATGTTAGCTGTGATCGGTCGGACGGGTTTGACTTAACGCGACCAAATTACTTAGGTCCGCCATCTGCATAGGAATCAACTTCTCTGATAGTACATAACCCCTTAGCCTTAGTTATGTACGTAAACTGTTATAGTAAACCTATGAAACCTACTGCGGAGTGGTAGACTCTACCATATTTACGTACTATGTATAACAAGCATCATGTAAATATAATTATAAACTAGTAAGCCATACGATAATTTAAATACTGCTTTATAACAGCAATAACAACTCATTCTGTTTAACCAAGATTTAGGCTATATTTCTAATAGACGAAACATTTAAATATTTCACCACGCAAGCCACAAAGAGCTAATGAAATTGTTCAAGCCTATCGATCCCCAGACGCTCGTTTGTTCCAACTACTACACAGGGGGTTTCAAATTGAACGGGAATAGAAAAAATCAAATCCTTTGTACGGCCTTTATAATTGTGATAAAAACTTCTGCGGCATATTGTCACTAGAATTAAATATTCTTTTAACAAAGAAATATCATAGTCTAAGATTGTGAGAGATCTGTCGGCGCCTACTCTGTGTCCCCCTGTAAAAAGGTTGTAAGAAGGCGGTGGACACCCCCCGGGGGGGTGATCGCCTTCAACCCTTTCGCTTTTACCCCCACTATACAGGCTGTTTGGAAAATTAATAATAAATATAAAATAATTTAAATGGCTTCCGTCAGTGTGGGAATATTGTAAAAAGATGGTCACGGTTTACTGTTTATGTTCACATACATCGATACACATAATAATAATAACTCCCACACCGGTTTCGGTGACGGTGGACGATTTCATTGAAACCGGGCCAGTTACGCAGGAGTAATTTTATAGTGCCCAAGTGTGTGCGCAGTACACAAGAGCACTCTCTATTCCTTTCACTCTCATAACCCAGTGGGACAGAAGACCGACACGACTGGCGAGAGATCTGGCGCAGGACCGACTTTTTACATGCCCATCCGACGCATGGATCATCTTACTTGTCAGACAATCAGGGGATCAGCCTGCATTGTCCTAACCAAACTTGGAAATAACATGTTTCCAACGCGGGAATCGAACCCACGACCTCCGGAGTCGAGAGCGACGCTCTAACCACTAGACCACGGAGGCGTCAAATGTAGGTTACATAGGATCCACATAATGTAGGTAGGATGATAAACTGAGAGGGTAAAAATTTTGTTTTTCCGTTTCGTCATGGCACTTTCGATCTGTTTTATTGTTAAACTATAGCCTCCTTACTAATAAACGCTGTATAAGCTTTGAATAGTTATACAGTGTTTTTTCTTCTTCAATCCAATTAAAAATGTTACTTGTGTGACAGGAACAAAACACTGTATAACTATTCAAAGCTTATACAGAGTTTATTAGTAAGGGAGTAGGTCAATAGATCCTTGATACAGCTGTATACGATCGAAACCACTATCAGCGTAAAAGCAGTTTGTTTTATTTATTGATTCAAGACACTTCATGTATGTGACTCAACATTTCTATAAATTGGAAATATTTGTGAAATCATAACACTGCGCTTGGTGACTAACACCAGGATTAAATATTATTTATCACTAGGGCTTGTGATTAAAATTATTCTCATACAGTAAAATCTCAAAAAATAAATTGTAACATAAAAACGGGCTGGTAATTAATCAAAGTCAGTTCCGAACACCCTGTAGCCGCTAAGCTTCTCGCATTTCTTCGTCGCTTCTTAAAGTGTTTTACATACAACTGCGGCTCTGTGTGCGGCGGCATTTACCCACGCACCGATGTGTGTGTGTACGCATCCCCCCGCGCCCCGCCGGGGAAATACCTTACCCCTTTCCCACCCTCCTCCTTTGATGTACCGGTGCGCCTCGGGTAAAGAAGATATGAGAGTTTTTCAGAAAGCTTAATTTAAATGAGGCGCCAGGGACGACTCGGAGTATTCCTTAATTTAAATACTATCTCCAGCCGCTGAGGGGGGGCATGGACCATTTTAATTGGTATTGAATTTCGATTTGATACTTTTTTACCCTATCAACGGTTGGACATTTATCAAGTTATTGGCGTTCTGTGGGAAAGGGTTGATTTATAGGGTGTACGAGTTTTTTCACGATAAGGAAGTTTTTTCAAGGATTTCGGCATTAAGAGATAAAGTCTTGGAACGGTTTTTACAAAAACGTGCTGGGAGGATAATGGTCATAATATAATATCGCGATATATTTTGGTTAAATTGTTTTTTTTTTTACATCATTGACATGATTTTAATGGGATGCTTATAACAATTCGGCTTTCTTAACGGCTCAAGATGCTTAGAAGGATTGTGTTGTGGCTGAATTTCAAGAAACTCCATTAAGTTTTGTGGAAGCTGTATGTGATTCATGATTCTTGCAGAATCATGTCGAATCACATGCTTCTTGTTATAGGTTAGTGGTCTTTCAAGTTATAGTTCAATGATGACAAAAGACAACGTTCTGACAACTTCTGTTTTCTTTATAATGATGAGTATAGTTTTACTATCGACGTTTGTAAGCTATACGGTGAGTTCATGATGCATCTGGACGCGGGCGTCTTGATTATAAAATTATTTTAGTGATGAGCAAAACAAGACTCAGACAGTCATGGTTTTGGTATTTCTAGTACAATATTGGTCTTGGACTTGGTCAAATCTGCCTGATCTCGGTCTTGGATTTGGTTTTTTTAGTTTTAGGATAGTCTTGGTCTTGGCATTGTTTTTTTGCAAGACCAAGACTGAGGCTGCAAGACCGATTTTGCTCATCACTACATTATATTTTTGTCTAGATTTAAGTACCGATTGCATAATTAGGATAATGATGAAGAGAGAGATGTTGCATAAAACACAATGGGTTAGTAGAAAAGGGATGTGTATACAGTACACTACAAGTAAATGACAGTGTAGATTACATATTATATGCAAACGCTAAAGGTATAAGATTACACTCATGGGTACAGGACACTACGATGCCAAGATTGATGAAACTTAAAATGGTCTTGATTAATAATTACGACTTTATTTTAAATCACAGTGAACAAAATACATGGCCCCCAAAGACGCTCTCAGAGGCAATCAATAGTCAAAAACAATTTAAGGGAAGTGCCTAATGAAACAAAGGGTCCGACATGTTTCCTATTCCCGAATAAATCGTAAGCAAAAATGTTCACGCACACAGACGCAGCAACAATACGCACACTAAGATTAGTAGCTAGTGTTGGTAACGCGGCTTTGCTTACAATACTTCGGGAAATTGTAGAAAATAAAAACTATTTGGGAATTAAAATTTGTGGGAATTACAAGCAATGATTGTGGCTTTAACCAGTTTATAGATTGTAAAGGAAATTGAATATATACTGTCACTCTTTTATGTTTGAGTTATGGTCTGATTATTATTATTATAAGTAGTGGATTAAAAAGTAGTTACGTTTTGTTGCTATGATACCAATGAGTACTAACTATACATTTGTTTTAATACTAAAATTTATGATTTATTGCACAAAACATTCATCAAAAAGTTCATCTGCGACATACGAACAATTAAACGAAGACTGAATAGGTAGGTATATATAGTAAGATACTATATTTGAACAAATCCTTTAATAGGTATAGAATCTAAAGTCTAAACTTAACAAAACAACATTTTCCTTTATAATATTAAAATACAGACAAACAAACGGTCGCCAAATTTTTGTGTGTATTTACTCCTTTCTTCACACAAGTGTGGGCGTTTCGCACCCCTTTTAACCCTTTTTGGATACAACCGTTTCTTCTCCTTCTTTACATTTATTTCTTATGCCCTGTTTCTTCTTCTTAAATTATAAAATTATAGTCAGACGTGCCCGGTCTTGATACTTTATATATTTATTTGATGATATTATTTTTAAAACTATAGTTGTTGAATTTTAAAAACAAATTGAATACAGCATAAAATTCCAGCTTGTTATAACCATGTTTGAAATTGTAAAATAGCCAAAAGGAGTTGAGATTTGACTACAATTATATATTATTTCAAATGTACACAAATAATAACTTAAAAAATTTCAAAATCAAATACAAATGGTTATTATCATGTTAAAAATTGGTACGTAATTATTTCATTTCAATAAATTAAGTAAAAACGACAAAACAAACATTTTAAAATCTGGCATAAAACCTCAAATGCATTAAAATATTTTCACTCTAATTAATATCTCCGAAATGCTAAAATAGCGCGCCCAGCACATTTTGAGCGTTGACGTTACAAAGGCAGTGGGCTAACACAAGTATATCACCCCGTTTCGGGAGGCAGCCCTGGCCAAAGGGGTACCTTTGAAGATGCGCAAAGCTTTTTCTATAATACTCACTAAGCGATTCCAATTTCGTAATTCTCGAATTTCTAGGGCAAAAAATAATTGCTCGCTCGCTTACGGATTTTTATTTTTTTATTTCGTGGGAAACGCCGAATAGGGTTTTAATAGGTCAGTTAATTATGTTGATTACTTTTGATTTGCGGATTGTGAGGAAATGAAAAATAGAGTTTTAGAAGGTGTGTTCCGAAATATTACGCAACATAATATTGTTACCTTCAATGCTGGTGTAGTTGTAATTGGACCTCAGTCTAAATGCCGTGTGTTGTTAATGTTATTCTACTGTATGTTGTTATTCTGTGGTCTGTAACTGTACCGTAATAAATAAATAAATAAATAAATAAATAAAATAGTGGTTATATTATACTGGTAAGACAAGTATGACGTATTAGCTGTACTACTTGTAATATTTGCAATAATGACATACAAAAAAAGGCATATCATCAATGCTTTGGTCAGTATATTTCGGAATGAATCAACAGCGTGGCTTAGGTAGAAATTGAACCTTGTATATAAAAAAGCTACGAATAATAAAAACTAAGGAAGAGTAACTGTGTCAAAAATATGTTCCGCGAGTCTACGAAATGAGACCCAAATACATGCATACTTTATGCATGTATTCTGTACACAATTTTGTGTATTTATAGAAGTGACAATTATTGTCAACGGATTTATTTCGTAATTGTTAGTGTTTCGTATAGCTGCGATTTTTTTTTAGTTTGCGAAAAGGAACCAAATTCAAAACGGTTGAATTATGGGAGTTACGTTTCCTTAGTTTTTATTATTAGTTAGTAAAAAAGTGACAAATTTAACACCAGTGGTTAGCGAAGCTCATGACTCAAAGGTCGTCAGTTCAATATCTGCATTGAAAAACTTATTTCCAAGTTTGGTTAGGGCATTAAACCACCAACACCCACGCTATAAATCACTGAACCAATGCGTTTACAAGCAGACAAATAAACTTTTTTCTCACACACTTCGCGACAATATCTACTTCCCGCGACAAATCTCTTCTCAATCCGTCACCAGTTACCGCCACATTATCCTGCCGTTATATTATTGGCGCTAATCTGTTCTTTATCGCGGTGACAAACCACGGGGATGAGGGCTGATAGCAGTGACAGCATTAGCATAGTGTGTAATGATGATGGTGATCGGTTGAAGAAATCCCTACTTAGAGGCTGGAATTTGCGTAAGGTTTTCGAGAATGCGCGATAACAAAATCGTAAGTATTTATATTGCTACACGGTAGAAGTACTTTAGTATCTTATAAACCGAGTCTACTAGCAGTTCCATGTAAGAAAAAACGACACAAAACGCAAGGTTTTCGGGGGAGAAGTCCTAGATTTTGACCTAAATCCATGACATACTTGATTCTTTGGAGACTTTGCCAAAAATGTTGTAATTGACCAATTCATCTGGACTGTGACTCTGGACTAATCCGACTATGTTGCAAAAATGCCGTACTTTAAACTTATACAATCATACCGATATCAATTAAAATAACAAAATAACCTGTCCCATGTACTACGATACAAAGCGGTAACCTCGCTTGGAAAGTGATCTAAAACTCATTTACAAAAGATGCATAGACTTTAATTTTTGTCAACAACTTACATATTTATTTGTTACCCAAAAATCCACAAGGTATTTAAAACAATTCACACGCAACGAGCAACGTGCTCGCCACACGTCTGGCATCGACCTGCCAAGCCTGCTAGCGACCTGCCAGCGGTTGCTACTGACAGATATGACTGTGACAGATTGTCTCGAGCTCACAGTGAGGAGTATGGAGAGGGCTTTTCTTATTGGATGTTTCAAGTGCGATGTCTATATTTTGATGGCCATACAATTAGTAAAATAATTAATATTGTTATATGTCATTCTACCGACTTCATTTCCATATTTAATAAAATAAAATATTATATTCTAGCTAGCTACGGAAGTAGTCAATAACCACATCTATATTTATTAAAAAGAATAAAAATATAAAATATTTGTTAACGTTTAAAAGGTTCAGTAGAAAGTATTAAATTACACTTTTTGGATACCGGGGAATCTATAAATAACTCTAAATAATTATAAATTATTATTAAAATTTGCTTTATAACACATTTTACAATAAAAACGATTATCCCAGTGAACTTCTATATTATGTCGCAATCATCAGGTCGAATCTGCTATTTGATTGAATGACTAGCGGATTCATTGAATGACAGCATATTTTGATGTAATGACTAAAACGTGTAACGTCTAAACTAAAGTCGACCAACTCGTCAAGTCTTTAACTGTTAATTAAATGGTTTCATTCAATGGATTCGCCATTCATTCAATCAAGTAGATTCAACCAGATGACTGAGACATCTTATATATAAAATTATCGTGTCACTGGGCTGGCAACACTAGCCAAGTAAGCACTAGCTCTGTATATTTTCTGTTTATAAAATTAATTTATTCAGTTTAATTGTCTTTTAAGTGAATAAATCTGCATAATAATACTCAACTTACACCTGGAATTATTATCTTGCACAAGACTAACATAAAAAAAAAATTTAAAGTGAATAAGTAGAAGTGTTAACAGTGAACCTGAGTGTTTTGATTAAAAGCTACTTAAATAAATAAAAAAAACACAGTGTTTTTCATACCAGACAGGTGAGAAGAAAAAAGCTGCTTAAGTAAGCAATATACCAGTGATAAAAAGCACTCTGTACACTAATCTTGCTTAATAGAGAAGAAAAACATGTTGATAAATACTTATAAAAAACTAGATTCACCCTCGTCTATCACCCCAAATCGACGTAAAGGAAAAAGAAACAAAATGTATGATGCAAATCGACATAACATAGATAGCACACCCACTTCCAATATACTAAATGAAATACAAGTAGAAAACAACGAGAATATAAATAATACAGATATAAGATGCAACCTAGAACTACATATCCATCCAATTATTAAAAAGAACCAGAGCAATGCAAAGCAATACAATCTAGATTATATGAACAGTGTAAAATGTGCGAATAACCTGACTACAGAAAATAATAACATTGAAATGAATGACATGAAGGTAATAAAAAATAATGAACATAAAGAGGACCAAATAAAGGTTATAATTCTAGGAGACCATCAGGCGAATGGAGTACGCAAAGCCCTGCAAACTATATTAGGACAAAAATTTGAGGTCTTCTCGCTGTGGAAACATGGATCAAAGCTTAATAATATTCTAAACACACTGGAAAATAATGTTAAAAACTTAAGTAACAAGGATTATATAATAGTATTAGGTGGATGCAACGATGATAACCCTACGAACGTCCAAATTAACCTAGGTATGTTCTTTGAAAAAAATAAAACTCCTCATATCATCATATCGGAAATACCTAGAAATAGAAATTTAAATGAAAAAAAGGTTGAATAAACTCTTAGAACATATGTGCAAACTCTACAACAACACAACATACCTGAATACGGATTACGGTAGATACATACCACATGGACCTAGATTTAAGTTTAGTTTAAGTAAATCTTTAGCTAGAGCAGTGCTGGGATTAAATTATAAATATAACTATGAATTATACACAAGTACGAAAATAGATGATCAAAAATGTAATAAGGTTAAACTATTAGATAAATGTTCATAAACAGAATCAATTAGTAAAGTCTCAACAAGTAAAATTATCAGCTACCCCATCAATGTTACCCCAGTGACTGCAAAATCTGAAGCTGGATCTAGAGATAGTCCTTCTCGTACTGTAGATGAATCTGTTGACGATACTTTTCGTGAATAACCACTTATCAATTATACATCAAAATATCTGCGGGCTATTGGCAAAAGCCGATACTCTATGTGTTCACTTAAATGAATTATCGAGAGAGGGAATATCAATAGATGTGATATGCATAACTGAGCACTTCATAATGTCTGGTCAAGAAAAATTACTTCATTTACCGAACTATAAAGTTGCATCTATTTATTCAAGAAACAAAAAAAGAGATGGTTTTTGTATTTTAATAAAAAATAGTTATGAATATAAAGAATTACAGGATATTATGAAGTGTTCTATATCGGGAATAATTGAATTAAGCGCTATTGAACTTTCTCAGCAAAATTTAATTCTTCTATGTCTCTATAGACCACCACAATTAACAAACCTTAATGATTTTTATAATAATCTGGATATTGTTCTAAAAAAAAATATGTGTCAAAAACAAAAAAATAATAATTTGTGGAGATTTTAATATTGATATTTTAAAAAAATAATAGGCATAGTAAGGACTTCAAAAATATCCTCATAGGGTATAATCTTAAATTACAATTTAATGAAGTGACTAGACATGCTGGTAATACCTGTCTTGATAATTTCGCCCATAACTTTACACAAGGCTGTCATAGTAAAATAAAGGATTTCGGACTATCAGATCATAATGCACAAATCATGATCATAAAAACGGATAAAACTTCCATAACACAAACATGGCATACAATTCGCAGAGACATCTGTGAAGATAATCTAAAAACGTTTAAAAAACATGTACAGAATATATCATTTAACGATGTTTATGATACAGAAGATCCTGACAAATCTTATGCCAATTTCATACACACTTTTCAATTATTACACGATTTATGTTTTTCCTATAAAAAAAATACTAAAAAAGCAACAAATAAAATAAACTGGATCTCTAAAGGTATACGTATCTGTTGTAAGAAAAAACGTAATTTACTGTGGCAACAGAGATTAAAACCAACAAAAGAAAATAAGGAATCATTCATTAGTTATTCACGTAAACTGAAAAAAAATATTAAACTAACACAAAAAGCACAAAACATACATAAAATTAACCAATCGAAAAATAAACCTAAAACAATTTGGCAAATAATAAATAATAATAAAAAACTTAATGAACATGTTTCTAGTTTAAAATATAAAACTTAATAATAACTGAACCTAAAGAGCTAGCGGAAACCTTTAATAATTTCTTCATAGATCAAGTAGGGATTGTATCAAAAGATGATGCTGCTGCTGATGATATAAAGAAAAACCCACAATCTATCTTTGTTCGACCGGTGATTCCTCAAGACGTCATAAATGTAATTAAAAATTTAAAGGATAAAAAAAGTTTAGTTCATGACGGCATATCTAAAAAGGTAATAAAATATGTGAGTAATTATGTAGCTCCTCCCATGGCACATATAATCAATGCATGCGTATCTGCTGGGAAATTTCCGGATAAACTTAAAGTAGTAAGAGTAATACCTGTATATAAGAAAAACGCTAAAGATGAGATCACTAACTATAGACCAATTTCGTTAATCTCGATTTTCTCAAAAATAATTGAAAAGGTTATCTACAACTCCATATACGACTTTTTAAACAAATTTAACATTCTTTGCACTGAGCAGAAGGGATTCAGAAAAAAAACTAACATTAATATGGCTATATACGACTTTGTGCATCTAATATTGGCGTCAGTTGACAATAAAATTCCTATCTGTGCATTATTTACTGACATAAGTCAGCTAAATAAAATAGCTAATCGAAAGCTTTGGATAACCAAAGCTTTCGATTATGTTGATCATGACATACTCCTAAGAAAATTAGAAGCCTATGGCATACGAGGTAATGCTCTTAGCTTAATAAAAACTTACCTTCAAGGACGCCGACAATATACAGAAACTTCAAGAGTATGTTTTAAAACATAAGAAGAAGAACAGTTAAATTTGGTGTACCACAGGGTAGTGTACTCGGTCCATTATTGTTTTTATTGTACATTAACGATTTACCAACTCATATGCGTTATCCAATTGTCCTTTTTGCTGATGACAGCACTCTTATAATAAAATGCAGTAATAGAAACACATATGAGATTGACAGTAATAATGCATTCAAAGATTTTATTAATTGGCTTACGAAAAACAACTTAATTATTAATCTAGATAAAACTAAGGTCATGCAATTTTACCAAAGAATACCAGACAAAGACATAAACGTAAACTATAAAGGACAATCAGTTGACAAAGTAACCACTGCAAAATTTTTGGGAATAATATTTGATAGTCAGCTCAAATGGAGAGCTCATTCTGACGAAGTCTGTAAAAAACTCAGCTCCGCTGCCTACGCATTATATAATTTAAATAAAAAGGTTAATATCGATACGGTACTAACAGCATATCACAGTTTAGTTGCTTCAATTTTAAGGTATGGAGTAATTTTTTTGGGGCAACTGTAGTGAGAGCGAAAATATATTCAAAGCACAAAAACATTGCATATGATGCATTGCTAATATAAAAGTTACCGATAGCTGCATGCTTGTATTTAAAAAATATAAACTTTTAACTTTCCCTTGTCTTTATATCCTGGAAGTAGCTATTTTTGTGAAAACAAACATTCACTTATTCCCGACTTTAAAAGACACCAGAATTAGGAACACAGAATTACGATCCAATTACAAAGATAAATTGTGCACAGCTGGATACAAAACTACTTTTTAAAAAAAAGCATTATGGCTTCTCACATTTATAATAATATACCAAAAGTTATTAAGGAACTAGCTGTTAACAAATTTAAAAGTAATCTCAAAGAAATGCTTATTGAAAAGTGCTAATATTATTCTGTATCCGAATTTCTAAATGACAAGACGTTATAATTAGCAAATAATTAGTTGATAGTACACTGACATTTCTCTTATACACTATTTATTTTAGCAACATAATTTAATATTTTGTCGTTCTGTTGACATTGATATTGTTTTTTTTTTTTTTTGTATTTTTAATTGATGTGACAACGTAATCAATTCCATTTTAACTGTTATTAATTTTGTACATGAATTTTGTGTTATTATTATTATTATTATTTTTTATACTAATGAATTATGACATTTTACCTTCATTTAACCTGTAACCTGGATAGTTTACATTGTTGCTGTATTATACTAATTAATTATTAATTATGATATTTAACCTGATTATTATTATTATTATTGACTAGGTATTAATTAAACTTAAATCGCATGTTATATAATGAATTATTAATTCTATGTTTATTAATTGTTACAAATTTGATGATACTTTTACTTAATTCAATTTTAAACAAGAAAATGACATTTACTAGATAAGCTAATTTAAATCGCATGTTTTTCTTTTACACATACTATCTAATGTTAACATAATATATCCAATCTATAGTTTGTAGTTGAAATAATATGTAATACTTAACTTAATAATAATTTGACGATGATAAAATTTTTGCATGCCGTAAGGCAGAATGTATAAGGCTCTGAAAAATACTGTAACATCTTATTATTGTACCTGCATTCTAAGCAAATAAACGATCTATCTATCTATCTATCTGTTAGTTACCGTACTCCTCCGAAACGGCTTTACTGATTGTTACCAAATTTTATATGCATATTCGGTAGGTCTGAGAATCGGCTACTGGCAACTTTTTATATTGATAAGTTCAGTTGTTGAATAAATAATAGTAAATTATTACAACTCGAGACTGACGGCGACCATTGTTTGTGCGACGGGATAGCGATGGACGTTGCCATGATGCCATACTTATTTAGTCACTTCAATATAATAATATGGGCGAAATACTTTATATGGCAAAACAACGTTGCCGGGACAGCTAGTATATTTATAATATCCACATTCGACACAGGGATTTCTTCTCAGACATCAGTGATCAGCTGTGGCTTGCACTGTTCTAACTTCTAACCAATCTTGAAAACATTTTTGTTTTACAATTGCGTCGAGTTGAAAAGAAAGCAACCCGTCGGACTACGAACATAACCTCTCATCTGTCAAACGCCCAAAATGAGCGTCGTAATACGACCTAATATAAATAAAAAATATAAGCCAGCTTATATTGTTTCTCTCCTTGTTACACTTCTTACAACGTAAAAAATAAAACAGAGATGCAAATAAATTAGTGTCAGCGAGAGTGTCATGTTCTAAAATCTGATATAAATTGATAATATTCGTTTAACCATCACGCCATTTACGAAAATTGAAAATTTTTCGAAAATTGCGTAACAGTTAAACATAATTAAATCCCAAAATTCAATTTAAAATAATTCTTCTCCATATTCTGAAGCACTTCCTTAAATGATTGTCCGGGACACGCGTGTTCTATCACAATCTTTCCTCATTCCATACACGGCCAGCTTCCCTTCAACTTTCACCTGTATTTTAACAGCGTAAAGGTTTAAATTCGCGTGTAACATGAATATTAATTGAAGTGAATTGTATTTGTTTATTTTTAAGGATAATTAATTATCAAGACGTAGAACACGTAACTAGTAAGTTTATCCCTTCGTAAACTTTATATTTGTTAAATAAAGAAAATTTTAGATTTAATAATTATTTTGCCAATTTCAGAACATATCGTATGGATAAAAAAATATAAAGCGACGACTTTTCTTGATACTTATGTCAGAAGAACTATGACTTTTAACGAGTAAAAAAGATCCGAAAAAGTCGAAAATTCCGAATTTTTTTCAACTTGTGTACTAACTTGTTCTATAGCAGGGGTTCCCAATCTTTTTCAGCCTGCGGCGCAGTTACACGTCACAATATTTTGTCACGGCGCGCGGCGTTAGGATAGAGTAGGCTCTATCTAGAGATATCTATTAGAAAAAGATACACAAATAAACACCTTTAATGATTATCGTTAGGTTAAGCAGGTAAATAGTAGTAAATAAAATATATATAATCATCTACCTGGTCAGCATTAGCTATCACTTCTGCTTATAATCTGTGGGCGGTTGTAATCGCCATTTTTAAATAATTATGACTTAGACAGTTGACACTAAGCTTTTGCCATTAAAATATTTGGTAACCTTTTCGGGTTAAATTATAAAGGATCCATCTCAAGGAAACTCCTTTTTGTGCAAAAATAAAGACCTAGAATCTACCCCCAGAAAGCAAAGATATTTTCAATAATAAGTTTGATTTGACCAATCAACAGACATCGCAAATGACAAGTGCCTTACGTCAAAACCTCCATGAATTAAAATTGAAATTAAGTGAAATTGAGGAATACCTCTACCTATCTGACGGCATCTTAATATTAGTATAGCAATAATCAACCCACTAAAACCCAAACTTGTGCAAAATTAAACACGAACACCAATTATCGAGAGCATAACTCTGCATATTTAGAATGTTTTTTCGTCTACCCAATAATTCGTTACCTAAATACCTAATATGCTAAACGGAACGTGGCACGGTATGGTACAGCGGTTCGTGCATGGATTTTAATTATTATCATGTACAGAATACGACTTCTAATAAATGTCATTAAACGTATCGCGACGCAAAAAACTTTGCGTGCACCATAATTAATTGTGCACCTTATCACGTGGTAGTAAAGCTCAGATTGCGGTAACATTTCGTTCGTCGATACCTCGCCATCGTGGTTATTACGTAGTTCCATAATGGAATCGCAATTTAGCGTGCGTGACAATGATTCCACGGTTATGTTTTCGGCCTATAAAGATGCATTGTACTTACAAAAGTTTAGTAAATTTGCATTTTTTATACGCCACGTAACCCATAAAGTTTGTTTAGTTGCTTAACCTTCGTAGTTCCTTAAATACATGTTTGAAAACTTCTATAATAATATTATCTATCATTTTCCGAAGCTAGGTTTGCTTTATATCGTTGTAAAGTCTACCTTCGTTGGTTCTGAATATTATTAGCCACATTTGACAAGTATCAAAACTATTTAGGTCTTCTATACACACATGAGTGACATCGAATTTAAAATATTTTCTAAATTTGAAAATCAAACACCGACTTTATTTTTAATTAGTTCCAGTCAGCTACTACAGAAGACATCAAAGGTTTTTTTTTTAATTTATGCGTGTCACATGGGACATCGATCATTATCCTCATCTGTAGCGGCTGTAATTACGACGAACACGGAAAAATCTAATCTCGCACGCACACTCCCTCAAGAAATTTAACTAACGGTATAAATTAAGCTCCCCTTATATGTATTGTAAAGTCTTAAAAATGAGAGGAATCTTTTAAAGGGTACGACTTAAGTGGGGAACTCTGGGCCCCCCGTGGGTGCGGAGGGGTCCATTGTCCGTTGTTTTGCTTCGATACGCTGTAGGTGGGTTAGGTGTTATTTTACGAAATTAATTCCGTTATATTGGGATTTTGATGGTCTTTGATGAGTTTTTAAGGCTTTCAATATTATGCTTTATTTAAGTATAGTTCAAGAGTGTTATTGTTGATTTTCGAATAATAATATAGTGTATTTTAAATATTGACCAATTAAACATGTTTGGTATAAAGTTACTTTTATTTCAAACATGTTGAAGTTTGATATAAAGGTAAATTTACAAATCAACCCTAAAACATCCGTAAAAATATCCGGTACCGAGTCAATTGCTCTCGACAATAAGCTCCTTGGGGCATTCCGTCCCCTCGCTGACCTTACTTAGCCGGCTAATAGATACTTAAATTAATGTATGACTTACTCAAATTTGTATTAAAATGTGGTTAAATGAATGAATGTGAGTTGCAACTTGCACGCCTAATTATTATTACTAGAGATCGCCCAATGGTCGAAATTCGACCTCAAATAAAAAATTAAATTATAAGTTTCAAATTTCCACATTTTTCTATTGATATTCTATTGTCAAAATATTAACTTTATTATTTTTAAGACAGTATAATTCCTGCGACAGACATTAATAAAGTCAAATGATGATAGACTGGCCGTGTAATAATTGTCTAACAGTATTTAAGATTCAATAAAATAAAACTAAATCTATTTTCAATTTGACAAAAGACTTCAACCATAAATAAAAAAGTACAATTCGTGTGTATAGGCTTGTCAGTCAAAACAATGTCAAAATCTCTTGTGTATGTGTGTGTAATGTTTTATTTGTTAAAAAAAATGTATGATAAAAGCTTAATTTCAAAATAATATTAGCTCGCGATGCACTCCTTCACCATATAAACTATAACTGTGCAAAATTTCATTCACCTACGTTTCCGCATTTTTCGTCAAAAGGGATACAAAGTTTTTCGCTCGCGTATTAATATATAGATTGTCAAAATTTATAATTCACTGTCAGCAACTTCGGTCGCTATCGCGTGGAAACCATAAATTCTCAGGAATGAAAAATTATATCTATATCATATATTTTCTAAGTCTTAAGCTATCTTTAAAAATTACACCTAAATCATTTGAGTATTTTCAAAACTAGGCGTAAAGTGGTAGCAAGAAGACTGAAACACATTTATAATATTATTAAATTCGTGGTATGAATTTTGACACCATTTCAATGACGAATTAATCGCAGAGAACCACTGCAGAGAACACATTCAATAATTATCCACAAACTTCTAAACGTACAAAACTATTAATGTCAATTTATGTTCTTGTTCACTACAAACTTTAAAAAAATTGGAATAAACCTCACATTCACGGTTCGAATAAATCGGTCAAGCGTCTAGAGTGGTATTATGACATCGGTGAAAAACGTAGCCTAACTCCGGCCAATTAGCTGAAAGTGGTGCTTGGCCGAGCTCGGCGAACTGTGGTATATGAAAACTTCTGTAGTTTATTATATTGAGTAATTAATAGTACTGTTGGTGAACATCATGAGTATTATTATTGAAGTGAAAACTGCTTGAGAAAAGCTTTGAAATTGCTTTTGTGTACAAAAAAACTGCATTACTATACGTGAATATTAACCCATCAATCCCCAAGAAGCAGCCGGCTGCCGCATAACAATTTAAAATCTATTGTGTCTACGATACCCACGATGAGGTGTTAAACTCGCATCAGGACACGTGACCTGATCGAAATTTCGTAAGATGGAGGGAGTGTAGACCGCACGGCGCGGTCTAGAACAGGAAGTTACATCCACCTCTTTTTCTACCGTGCGGCAAAAATATTATCCTATACTTCAACCCATTGCTTTTTAAATATAAAGGTGGTTTTGGTTCTATACTGTAGTCCTCAAACATTTGCAAAGAAATAAAAACATTATTGAGCATCCTCTTTACTTTTATAAAGTTTCTAAGCTTAAAATATATAAAACTGGAAAAGCCATGTTCCATTGAAATAGTTTTTCAAAATGACGAGGGTGTTAGTAGTTTTCCGGAACAAACTTTAAAGAAAACTCAAATAAAAACATTTTATTAAACGTGTTGAGAAGGTGCCGAGTTCACATGTCACTAGAGAGTAGAATAGAAATAGAGTCGGCAGAAATTTATTGCAGAAAGTTTTTAGCACTTTTAATCTTGCACCATTTATAATCTAACAATAGTTGCATCGATCGAAATTAATACAAAATTCTACTTAATCTTTGAAATATTACCTAAAACTTCATTAAAATATAATATGTCCTTTCTCAGATTGCTAAAAGAAATAACACACATACAGCTACCCTGTTGATAATAAAATAGTTACATAATGTTTCGTTCTTGTCTATGAAATTAAATTTAAGTTTTTTTTCCTAATATTTGCACGTCGAGATATTATTATAATATATCTGACAAAAAGTGAGTGCGTATTTTATATTGTACCATATATTTGTGACTACCATATTTTTTTAATAAACGTTCTTATTCTTATTCAAGTGCCATTTCCAATGTAACAGTAAAAGACCAAACTATGAAAAATGAAAATGCTTATGTTTCGCATAAAATTAGTAAAGAGGTTAGAAAATATGTTTCGCTTTTGCTTTGACATAATATTTTTGAACTTCCTAAAAGTTTATTGTTACTAGTCAACAACATATCCACCCGGTCTGATTTTCAGTAATATTTAACCACTTTTCTTGCGCTCATTCTACTTTATTATATAGGTCTACCAGAATCTGATGCCAAAAAGTGAGAAAATAAATTGACTCTAGCAATACCGGGGTAATTGGAATAAAACATTTTGATCCTTTTTTTTTTCTTATAGCGGCTGATTCTGTGTGTTAAACATGCAAATATAAAAATTTATCCAATGATCAAGGATATTTTTTGAAAATTTGCTGTCAAAAATTGCCATCAGATTCTGGTAGACCGATAGTTCTTACAATTTTATGTTTTTCCACGACCAGTTTCGATATAATCATCCTCAGGTGTCACATTGTCTGATTTTCATTTTTTTTTTAGACAGACGTTGTAATCTCTGCCCTGTCTACTCTTCCTAGCCCTACCGATGTCACGGTGTTTGAACCCCAACAGCCCTTGTTTGCGCCGCGCCGGCCCGCCTGCATACTAACGTACCTGTGACGCTACCGAGAGCTATACGTGAGATGTATTGAAAAGTTTAACTAGGTTTTTGGTTTGTTAATAAAGGTGATATTTATTAGTATTATAAATGCGAGTGTGTATCTGTTTGTCTATTCGCTGTGTATAGACATAGTTGAAAGCGGAATTGCGGAAAATGTACCAACAAAGTTGCAGGCAACATCTAGTCTCGGCCATAATAATTGAAAAGAAGATGATAAAGGAAAGAATCTAAAAAATAAAAATTATATAAGTACATATCTATAAAAGTCTAGTTTTCTTAATTTAACTCTACAAAATTACTATTTACAACTCCCTTGGGTAACCTAATCAAATGAGAAGCAATGAGCTAACTGACAGTTTAATATTAGAGATAGCTCATTCAGCGCTTGATTCCAAAAAACCTACGTTACCATGGGTCCTAGCTCTCTAAATCACAATCTAAACTGAAACTCATGATAAAATACAAAATCTGATATAATAATAGAGCTGTAATATCATCTATTTCATTTAAACCCGTTAACAAAGAAACAACGGGCGGGGTGTCCGTTGTTCAAAGAAATATTTAGGCCGAACGTTGAATTTTAAAGGCAGCAATTTGAACCTACACTCTTATCCCGATCACAAGATAATTTATCTTAACGAAAGAAAGGGTGGCGAGGGTGGGGTGGGCCAAAAATTGGGTAAAAATGTTGCCAGCCAGCGATTAAAGCGGGGGATGCGTTGTACTAATCACCACCCGCGAGTCGTCTTCGACGATTTCAATGGATCTCTCGGAGCTGATAATACGAAATAAAAAAAATATTTTTGAAGGAAATATATATTATGTTACCAAGGCATTTAGTACGAATAAGTATTCAACGTAGTGCAACGATGGAACAAAGTTGCACAATAATTTTGCATTATATGAAAACCGACTACCAGGAATCAAAAAATCTTCCTTTTGTCTTTATCGTTGTCGTAGTATAGTGTCTATGTCATAGTATTAATAATTTAAATAATTATAATATTCACTTTCAATGAAATAGAACGCTTAACTATACATCATATTAATTAGCGATAAATTTAATTAGCGAAATGCAAAAATAAGTTAGTCGGGTAAAAAAAGATAAATAAAAAAATACATACAGGGTGCAATTAAACCTTCCTGCCAAATTTTTTCCAGGGCTTAGGTATCATTAGGAGAGTCCATTTAACCAAAAAAAATTGGGTGTTATTTTATTTTCAATGACATATTTTATCCCATTTAAAATCGTTGCAGAATGGTCACTCGCGGCGCGGGGGAATGAGAGGGGGTGACGCGGGATGAGGCGCGCGCGTGGGGGCACATCACGCGCGGCCGACGCGTCGTGTCCATTAATTGTAGTGTTTTTTAGGATAACTTTCGGAAGCTATTTCTCAACATTTTAGTACTGAGTGACTATAAAAGAAAAAACACGTGTACTTTTATTTTTAACAAGGATCAATATATCAAATTTTGGCAGGAAGGTCTAATTGCACCCTGTATATTATGTAACATAGGTTTTCTGATGCGGGCGGAATGGAGACAGTCATGAAAGTATATTTAGAAGGAGAGCTTGGACACTTCCAATAATAACTATTCTATCCTTTAACCCAAAATATAGTGCGCTATTTTTCAACTTCAACAATTTGACAACACATCAGTCGTAGGTACAGTATAATAATATCTATCAGCACACTTTTTTACGCACAATCCTCAGCTCTATTCTATTCCCTTAGATTCCCTTGTCCTGCTGGGTGGGCCAGGGCGGGGTGGGGGCGGCCACCTTGGCTTTGTTTTAATATTTTCGCAGGCATTATGAAGGGTTTCCTTGCTTTCAAATAATTTTGGCTTCTGCTCCTGAAGTTTAGATAAAAGTTTCATTCTATCAATAATTAACGACCGCGTTGATGCGATTATAATGGTCCGTTGTCTTAATTTTCTATTTCTCCCATTGTTGGCTCAATTTTTGATGATTCAAACTAATTAAAATTTCCACTGATATGCTTCGAGATTAAGGTTGTTTTTGGAAAGTAAAGTGCCAAGTAAAATGAATAAAATATTTTATTTAGTACTTTATTACTTTTAAAGGTTTTTTCTTGCTTACTTTTTAAGACGCTTAAGAGCTCAGACGAATCAAGTGAACTCGTGCCCAAACAAGAGCTAAAACAGTAACATTACTTTCTCAATGTAATAATTACAGTTACAAAAATTTACATTCTAAAACCCCAAGAAAGTACAAAAGTCACGAAACTTTCCCAAGATTTATCTGTTATATAAAAGTTTTATTCCTCTACTTCAGAATGTCTTACGTAATGTCTTATACATGTAGTATATAAACAATAAGTGTCGTACATTAGCATACAGAGGCAGCACAAAACATCCTCACAAAGAACGGAAACTTCCACGAAATTTGTTCAGCCAAATGACTCCGCTTGTTTTTTTCTGCGTATAATTCTTCGTAGATGTAACATGGATACGCTCATTATAATATTATTATGTCTAGTAAAATATTAAATACAAAGGCTACAAGTATATTGACATAATAATATTAGGTTGTATGAATATCTTATGAATCTTATGATAAATAAAATATATAATTGTAAATTGCAAAAACTGTGAACACTGCATTTCAATAACATTAGGTACGCCATTTTGTCATTATAAGAAGATATTTAGTTTTCTTTTAAAAGCAAACATAATATTTTAACGCAGGTTAAGAACATGGTTTTTAATAATATAATGTCTTAAACGTTAGATATTTTTTAAGCTAAAAATCTAGCTATGATACAAATTGAATATCGCAGACTCAAGTCTATTCATGATTTTTACTACTGATATTTTTATAACGATTAACGCTTACACACGTCTCAAACATTGGAGCAGAATAATACCCACAGTACTCAGACTGTATCTCAAAGTAGTAGAACTAATTTAGAACGAAGGTTAACACTCATTAAGGCGTGTCCACACAAATCGAATACCACCCTAACAAACTTATTAAGATTTCTTTTCTTTTTACTCTGTACGCGGTTAGCGACGTATGACGCAGGCTCGCGCCCCCTCGGTGGGTCGAGGGGGGAACGCACGCGGGGGGTAAGGGGGGGCTGCACGCATGGCCGCTCTCATGATTTAAGCACAGGGATAAGAATGAAATTAAAAATACATCCTCGCCGCTCCTTAGGGTGCCAGGGGGACAGGGGGGACATATATGCAAATGATCGCCCTCCCAAGACGAGGGTTTTTTGCTATTAATTTGGGGTGTACACTAAGTGTGCGTTCTTTCAGATTATGCGTCTTCGTGTTATGAGGAAATTCATTGTGCAAAAATTAATATACCTGAGTTACGAACGTTTGTTGTTTTCCTACTTTCCTTCGATCTTAACATCTCTCAACACCTATAATATTATAGTGTTAGTTAATAGAGACGAGATGCAAGCAATAATAAACTTCTATTTATAAGAAATGAATGTGTACCTAAAATGGTCACAGATTGAAAAACGATTACAAAATATTATTATTATTATTATTATTATTTTATTTATTTAAGGTCGCTTAGAACAACAAGGTTATCAGCGACCACAAGCACAATTACAATAATTTATTATGCTTATAACTGTAAGTGCAATGAATATTGTGTTAACCTAATTAGTCATCACTACAAAAACTTCACTATCTAAAATAATACAACTTGAACTTCTTAAAACTTAATACACACGAGATAAAAACATCTATTAAACTATTATTGCATATCAATAATGAGGAGTGAGGATAATTAGGGTCGGCTTAGACCGCAACGTGACGCGTAGACCTTGAGATGCATTTCTAAATTAAACATGGAACTAGCATCTCACGTAATTGAAGTTTTTAACAAAAAACATAAATCTACGCGGCACGGTGCGGTCTGAGCTGACCCTCAGGCACTAATTTATATTACCCACATAATTATTATTTTTTATCATAATTTTTCTCCCAGAATTTTTTAATTCTCATCAAAAAAGTTTAAGGATCACATCTTACGACATTTATAATTGTGTAAAACGTATGAGAGGGCCCTTCTAATCGTGAGGGTGTCCTCACACATCATGAGTCGGCATTTAGGGCGAGGGTTTTCCGTCATGATATTTCATAATTCGATTCTTATACATTCCTGGTGAATTTTATTAGGTTCATATTTGTGTGGTGGAAACATTTGTTTACATAAAACTGTAGGTATAATTTTGTGGTATAACTATATACTTTTGAGTAAACAAATGACGCATACCATCTCTACTGTACCATCACTACATATTATTATACAACAAAGTCGCTTTTTTTCCCTCATGTCCCTTTGTTCCCTTTAATATTTAAAACTACGCAACGGATTTTGATGCGGTTTTCTTTAATAAATAGAGTGATTCAAGAGAAAGGTTTATAAGTATAATAACATTCATTAAATAGTGAAGAAAATACTCTTATTGTTGGGGTTTCTAATGTGATGTCGTAAATAATTACATTTTTTTCCGCTTACATTGCAAACTTAGGCTGAACCCTACGGGATTTATCAAAATAATATCCCAACTAACATTAGGCGCTAACATAAGAGTTAGAATAGATCTACAAGAGAGCTAAACACATCCAATGGTGTTCAATAAGTGCTATCACATGGAGTTATAGCTCGCTATAACTCTACTGTACCCTTGAATTGGGCACCAATTCTTATCGCCTTATGTTCCACTATGACGATATAGTAGAGCTATAGCAAGAATTTTAGAGATACAGTTAAGTTATTGTGGATGTACAATAGCAATAACTGAGCCTTAAAGCGTTTTAAGTGAAGTATTTAAGTGACTAGTGACTCTTCAAACGGTATAATAAAGTTACAGGCTATCTAAAGTCACTTTGAGTGCTACAAAGGAAGCAAATTCACGAATATTAACCCTTTTAGGGTTATAGTAGATCTATAATGCATCTTATTAACTTAATGGTGGCAATACGGTAATACGTACGGTAATTATGATATGTTTTTAACTTTTTGTCTAACCGGCTTAACAATATTGTGTTTATGTATATGTTACACATATACTTACACTATAACCACTGATTTTATAATTGCGGAGTTGAGTAGTGAAATAATATTTTGACTTGTTAGTGGAAGGCTGAAGCAGAATTTTCTTTGCGAAGATGAGTTTACTGTGAATGTGACTATGTATTATAAGCATATAATGAAGGGGCCCTCTCTCTCTTTGTTGTGTATTTTAAGTAAAAAAGTGTCGCTTCAAATAAAGCAAAACATTTTTTATTGATAAAATTGTTTTAATGTTTTACCTATTGTCTTAAAAGTTTCGTGACCCAGGCATCAAAACATTACAAAGACAAGTAACTTCGTTGTAATAAGTTTTCATTTTGTACTTTCTTTTTATTATTTTTGTGAATTAAGTTTGTACTCAAAAAATGGTGGACTTATGAATTTAGGGTTTTAATAGGGGAAAATAACTCTAATATACAGCCCTAAATAACATAGAGGAGTTTTGCATCCCTTTAGGAGTTTGGTTTTGCAAAAGAGTTTAAAAACATCCTTGTAGAGCTAGTAGCATTAATTGCTTCCTTTGTGCAACTAAATTCGCTAAAGGAGTTAATAGGAGATGATAATTTCTTATATAGATCTTATAGTGGTATGATTCGCTCAAAGCTATAACACAGAAGCTCTGGTCTGTACTGTAGTGATAATAATAGCTGCAGTTCCACTTTAGCCTTCATAATCGATCTTATAGACTCGTTTAGTCACTATAAGTGTTATATTTTATTACTAACTCTGTTTTGTCGCCACAATCTATAATTACAGCTCCAAGTCAACCTTTATAACACATCAGGTTCTAAATAAGCTATATTTGCAGCGGTAATGTTGTGGTAATGAAAAGGTCTACAGAAAACTTCGCAATGGTATATATCTATCTCTTATGAATATCCCACAATAACAGTTTTTGTCATTTACTTTTAACGACAAATAATGGCTAATTTTCGGAGCGATTTTAACCAATACGGCATTAAGCCTTATTCAATTAAACACGTTTAATACATTGTTGATTGAATATAGATCTGTATGGCCCTTTACAGCATATGATTAAAATAAATATTCTCGAAGATATTACATATTTAAAAATTGCGAGACGTAGCTTTTGCGGCGGTACCGACCAATGCGGGCCACGAGTATAAATCAAAATTGCTGAATCGATTTAAATCATTTTTTCAGTGGCTATATATTTTATACCCGTGCGAAGCCGGGTCGGGTCGCTAGTTAAATAAAAAATAAAGACTTACATGAAATTTTTAAATGCACAGACATACACACACATTACAGTACTACAAGGATGGAGTGGTATTTGGTGGCAACAAAACAAACAGAAAACAGTAACAGTTGTCATTCAAAATGCAACAGAGTTAATTTAAGATTCAACCACAGAAATAATCATACTTAGATGACATTAACAATAATACTAATAAGAGTGAAAAGTTTTCTCTTATGTTACACTAATTTAAGTTCTTATTTCGGCCACGTGCTTAAACAGCCTCATAGAGCTGTATATTTCAGACACACAGCACGCTAGTAAAGGCATATTTCAATTTTGATCTTCACCTGTTTAAAGCATGTGCTTAAAACAAGCCCATCTCACCTAATAATGACCAAAAAATCCAAATTCTTTTGTGGAAAAATTAATATACGCTTTACACCTACGCGCCCCATTCACGCCTCGCGAGGCAAAGGCCAGATCGATGCTTGTCAAACAATAAATGTCACGTCCACTCCCTCATGTCAATACACCAACATATGAACATAACCTGATATACAAAACTCAACCTTATTGTAAGGGAAGAAGGTATAAGTAAGCTGCAAGATTTTTTTGTGAAACTACCTCCAATTTTCCTTTGAGGTGAGAACGGTGCTCTAATTTTTGGGGAAATGTTGTGCGATATTATCGAGTTAAGTGTTTTGACACGAAATGTGAGTTTGTAGGTAATTGCATACAAAGGGACTTTGTGACTTATAATTTTATTATGTTCTATAGCAATATGAACATACATAGGAGAACACTTAAAAGAACTTTTTAATAAGTGACGTTTCGGAAGTTTTAAATAATGGCTCCTTAATCAGTTTCAGTGATAGCCAGTTTTATAGAAACCAGATACAATTGATAAAAGTTAAAATATATTATGCGCACTATACAAATGTACTCTTTCTTCCTTTACTCTCATA
This sequence comes from Cyaniris semiargus, assembly GCA_905187585.1. Classification (NCBI taxonomy): domain Eukaryota; kingdom Metazoa; phylum Arthropoda; class Insecta; order Lepidoptera; family Lycaenidae; genus Cyaniris; species Cyaniris semiargus. The sequence goes on along the minus strand of LR994564.1, from coordinate 3,307,856 downwards.
ACCTGGTGGGACGGATGACCGTCACGACTAGCGTCTACTAACTATCAGGCGCACCGCGCAGGACTGACTTTAATATGCCCATCCAACGCGAGGATCATCTTCCAGATGGTCAGATTATGGCCTCCATTGTCCTAAACAAACTTGGAAAAAATATTATTTCCGCGTTGAAATAAATCAAAATCATGACCTCCAAAACCCAAGCTATTGACTTCTGATTCATTAGTCTCATATTAATAGCTTTTACCAATAATGCAGCTTCCGCATTAAACCTATATGATCAAACCTCATCGAATTGATAGTATAGTGTTCATTATACTGCATTCATGTGCTGATTGGTCACGCGGACTGCAACCCACGCTGGCTATTGAACTAGTATGCAATTTATATTAAAATAATGTCCCTAGCACTTTAGAAATAATGGCAGGACCGTGTACATTTTACATCATTCAAGAGCTTTGTATGTTTTGTCTTTCTTCATTGTTTAATCTAATATCTGCGTTAAATGTTATATGTGTGAATATCATTACTGTATTCTGAATACAGTAATGATATTCACACACCATTGTTATGGTAGGATATGTTAGAACTTAGAACTATGTATTATAACCATGTTACCCTTTTGACTACATATCTGTGAATAAATGATCTTGATTCTTAATTCTTGAATGTTATCAAAATCACAGTTAACGCATGAATATGCTTCTTGCGTTTATAGTCATAAACGGTCTGTCTATACATTGGCCCATGGTATACCAATATAAGCTTCTACGCATAAAGCATACAATATTTATTTCCATGATGGACCTCAGACAGCTTCTCAATCATGGATATCCATTATGACGCAAAGTATAGACTTCTGACTTCGTAATCATGGTGATCCATCCAACGCCTCCGTGGTCCAGTGGCTTAGAGCGTGGCTCTTGACTCGGAGGTCGTGGGTTCGATTCCCGCGTTTGTAACATGTTATTTCCAAGTTTGGTTAGGACAATGCAGGCTGATCACCTGATTGTCTGACAAGTAAGATGATCCATGCGTCGGATGGGCATTGGGCATGTTAAAAGTCGGTCCTGCGTCTGATCTCTCGCCATTTGTGTCGGTTGTCCGTCCCACTGGGTTATGAGGGTAAAGGAATTGAGAGTGCTCTTGTGTATGGCGCACACGATATAAAATTACTCCTGCGTAACTGTCCTGGTTTCAATGAAACCGACCACCGTCACCGACACCGGTGTGGGAGATATTTATCCATCTAACATGCAAAGCCCGTGTCATTTCCGTGACGCGCACGCATGTTACGTGGCAGTTTGTCTTCGCGTCTCCGATCTTTGATTAATGCCTTTCTTAATTACCAAGCTATCGCCGAGGGGGCAGCGAGGGGGGTAGGGGGACATGTGTCTAATTTATTGACTTTGCCCGTTTTATTGGGGGAATTTGAATGTGTTTTTTCGTTTGCTCAACCCCACAATTAATGGTTTAAGTTACGCGCGCGTGTTGCGTCAATTATCATCATCAGCAATGCTTGTTTATATATCTAACAGTACTAAGGTTCTACCGTTTTGATCCAAAATTAAAGCTGCTACATTTAATCTTTTTCTTATCAAGCAGCTAAATTAGTATTCTATAATGCGTCAAACAACTGGCTTTTGGCGGGTTTTACCAATCGGAACGTGATTGACATTTGGTAAAACTTTTCATGAGAATAACATTATTATATCGACACTGAATCGAAACCATATCTAAATTTATGTTGAATAATAAAAGGTATTATTAGTACTAGTCACTAGAGGTCAACCTGTGGTCGAAATTCAACCTTAAATAATAATTTAAATTATAAGCTTGAACGCTATTAAGATTCTTACATAAAATCATGGCTAAAATTGTAAAGTACAGTACCTATGAAGATAAAAAAGGTCTCATTTGATAGCTAAACTTGTGGACTACGATTACACAGGGAATATGTTATAAATTTCGTAGTTTAAACATAGGAAAACCAATGTTTAAGGACAAAAATTGTGTATTTTTTAATTAATGGCTTTTTGTGAAAAATGTAGCGCATTAAACTGGTTCTTTTTTATTTTAAAAAGATTGAGGAGGTTCTCATCTTTGATAAATTCCTTTATCTTTATGCTCTAAATCAGATAGTTTAGAAGTTATAATAATTTTCTTATGAAGTATTGGTCAGATTAGTATGAGACCCAAAAAAAATTTTTTTTTGAAAAGTTAGAGAAAAAAAATTTTTGAGAGCCAATTCACCGGTGTTGGAACACATTGTATATGATGTGGTGTCATATTTTCTTTACACGTATTAAAAATAATTATATTATAGACGAATATCTTCAATTCAAATAAAGAAATGGAAAAATACCGTAGCAGTGCTACGCCACCGTAGAGGCTCTACGAGATTGACGTGAAGATGCTCCATGTCGAGTCTTGACACAATACATAACCTGACTGTATTAAGAGAGTTATGTTTTTGAGTGATGTTAAAATATTAGTCTTTGGTTGTCTCATAATGTTTTAAGCTTGAGAGGAATCATCGATTGGGTATATTTTTGTTAGTTAAAAATGGAGTTTTACACATGGTACAACATTTTATTTGTCTTGTTATTTTTTAACTTAAAGGTTTCAAAATCATTAAATATTATTTTTAAAGATCCTTTTTAGTTTAGAGTTGCATCAGTCTTAGAAACTTGCTATAGTCAACCATTAATAAGATTTTTTTGTATGGGAGCCTCCCTCAATTATTTAAATTTTATAATTAATTATTAAAGTACAAATACAATTAAGTATTTTGAGAACATTTCAATTGCCTATGTGTTGCCTTTATTGATTAAGAGCAAAAAAAAGCAAAAATAACACGTTTGTTGTATGGGAGCCCCCCTTAAATATTTAATTTATTTTATTTTTAGTATTTGCTGTTATAGCGGCAACACATATACACAATCTGTGAAAATTTCAGAATATATATGTACTATAGCGGTTCTCGAGTTACAGCCTGGTGACAGACAGACGGACAGACATCGAAGTCTTAGTAATAGGGTCCCGTTTTTACCCTTTGGGTACGGAACCCTAAAAAAGAGAATATTTTTTTTGTTATATACATATTTTTATCATTATCATTTATCACCATATTCACTACATTTCATCTCGTCTAATTTTTGTCGCATACGCACGCTGCACTTCACCTGTCATTAGAACTCATTTAATCTGTAAACAAAATTTATGTACAAATTTAAAATGTCACAAATGCTGTTATGTTGGTGAGTCTATAAAATAAATAAATAAATTATAGAATTAAACATTATGCTACTATCAATACTGTCAAACATTCAAACAAAAAGCAATTACATTAGAACAGACAGTTCAACCAGTGTTGCCACACTTCTCGCTGGATATCAATAAATATGCAAATGGCAACACTTAAATATTTATAACAAAAACATATTGACGGCCATTACGAGGAGCTGAATAATTATTGTATCTAGAGTGGCGCGGTGACAAATTTTAAGTCGGACATTTTTGCATTTTAAGGGTCAGTTCACATTGCATCGTGAAAGGCGATACGATGCTTTTTAAAATAAGCCATGAAAAGTGGAACGGGCAGCCCAACTCGCCAGTGGCAAGTTTATAGTAAATAAAGTGTAATTTTGAATGGCTCGTTTAAAAATTCATCGCATCGTCACATCACTTCGCAATGTGGACTGACCCTAACAGTCACTATAAAAATATTATAAAATACTAAAATGTGAATGTGCATAATATACTGACAGAGGAACTACAACATGTTTATTTTAATTTACCGAATTGACTTCACTGTCTAGTTCAAAGACTTCTGACCTAAAAAATCACTTAAATCAATTCCAGAATAAAAGAACAACCGTCTTGACAAGGACCCTAGCTGATTGATTGTTTTTACCTAATATACCTAAGATTTCGTATATACAATCAGAAACAAGAGCACTATGGAGCTTTGAGAAAAACTGCAAATTATAAATACCTTTTTTTTAATTGTACTCACACACCTAATAATAATAATTCACAGTACAAGTATTACAGGAACAATGGTCTTTTAGGCCGTGGTTTATGTACTACCAATAAACTTTTATGTTTTGGACTACATTTTTCCCAAACATCACGCATACATCTAATTATCGCGGAGGGACCTCGCATAAGAAAGTATTGAGCTTTACGGCGCGTGTCCCCGCCTCCCCCGCCCTCGCCCCGCCCGCCCCCAGATAAAAAATCTCCCGTTTCCTTAATTCGTTTATCGGGTGCGGGCTTTGTCTCCGATCGATGGGCAAATGAGCGCGCGACGTGATACGCGTGCACGAGGTGACGAGTTTCCGCAGCCGACGTGACAAACTGAGGTGACTAAATTACGATACGTTATTATTTTTAATATAAGCTACGAGTATGATTGATAGGATGGAATTTATATTGATCAGACATTTTGATACGCATTATAAGCTAGCTATCAATAATAGTTTAGAATTCATAGTAATCAACTAGTATGTAGATATTATAAATGGGAAAGTATATATATATATATATATATATATATATATATATATATATATATATATATATATATATATATATATATATATATATATAAGCAGTTACCACCATGTTTATATAGGAAAGTTGGTCAATTTGTTCGTATGTTAAATTTTCACATTCAAATCGTTGAACCGGTTTACCACAAATTGCTTTCAATGCGACAAAATGCATCGTTACTACGGGACAAACGAATTGCTACATGAACAAAAATTCAAGGAATAAACCTTGCTATAAAAATAATTATTATTAATATCACGTTCCATAATATTGTAAAGCCTAATCCACAAGCTTTATACTTACTATAAAAATAATAATTTATGGCATGTTCCATAATGTGAAGCATATTGTAAAGCTTAACCTATGTATATTTAGTCGTATGGAGATTCAATGAAACCCTAAAACATGAGAATGTGACTTACATAATTAATCACGAAGCATGAGTCTTTTACATAATAAATGGAAATTCAAAGCCTATTTTCAAATTATACGTGTATTTCTTCGAACATAATTCGGCCCTGTCAGGACAAATCGCTATAACCTGTAACACGTCAACTTGCAAAAAATGAGTTTAAAACTTTTTAGCTTAAAGCGCATTTTAGGTTACAGCGAAATGTAATATGAAATATTTTGGTTGAAAACTTGTCCTGAATTTTGTGGGTCCAATCAATACAAAGCTTACATCGAGTAGATTAATTTAGAATATATTGTTACAAAACGATGTAACCCGGGTTGCATTGTTTTGTCGTAACAGGACCGTTATTTTAATTATTACTGAGTAATTAAAAATGATCATAAAGCACAATCATAAAAAATACATGTTTCATCACTAATTAATCTGACCTGAAACTATACAATTTAATTAAAACTTAATGACCAATTCCACAAAATTACTTTACACGTCCTTTTCGTCTGGTGCGTAGAACATATCTATGAGTTCAACAAAAAAAGTCTTAAAATATTTAATGAAAAGTATAATATATCAAGCTCCAAAAACTCAATATTGCCTTATTTTCCAGAAACAAGACCTAGAGAAAACTTTTTAAAATATTATGTCCATTCTATTTCAGGAAAATTATACATAGCTATACTAGATTGTCTCGTTCAAAGTAGAAGATATTGCTGTGTTTACTAATTACACGTTAAAAGAAATTTGGTGGCACATTTTAATAATTTCATAAACATGGCGTCATATCACGTCGCCGTAATAAAAAAATCAATTTGTTTTGGTCGTATAAAACACAAGACATCTCGTAAGAAATTACAATCGGCGCAAATGAGTGGGCAGGGGCGCACATGTCGTAAGCCGCGCTACATCACCGCGCTTGATACTTGTGTTTTTGTTAATTAGATTAAAAAAAAGAATTATGAGATAAATGCAATTTCGACAGATTTGTTGTGTGTCTTGAAAAATATATTTCGCTGTAACTATAATGGTTATAAAAATCAAAATACATACATAGTTCTATTAATATGCAATTAATACGTTTGTAATAATAATTTTGCTCGCATATTAAAACAAACTTGTGAGGTGTCGAGGGACACCCGGATTCTCTATATTCGGTCTATTTCTCATAATACTAGAGATCGCCCAATGTTCGAAATTCGACCTCAAATAAAAAATTAAATTATAAGTTTCAAATTTTAACGCTTTTCTATTGATATTCTATTGTCAAAATATTGACTTTATTATTTTTTAGACATAATACCTGCGACAGTTTCAGATTAATTAAGTCAAATCATGACAGACTGGCCGTGTATTATTTGTCTAACAGTATTTAAGATTCAGTATAAAAAAACTAAACTATCAACGCCCTCTGCCCCTACAATGAAGGTACTAATAAAAAAGTGTCGTCACAATTTTTTCCGTCTAGCCCCCGCAAGGCGCAACGCGCGATAAGGAACTTCGTTCCAACAAAATAATATATCATTATGAAACATGAAAACTTTCAGTGCAATAGTAATATAATATCAGTATTACAGATGCTTTATTAATTTAACCGTATAAAAGTGTATAATCTAAAGTCAAGGATAGTATATACTTAAAACCATTTTTTTCCATTACAATCTATTACCATCTTGTCTTTTACCAAAAAACAACACATCTTAAAAGTATCAAGACTATATCTCGGGCTGACACTTTTAATTTTGCCTCCTTAAAAATGGGGGGTTGTTTTCGTGTGTGCCTCCCTGCGAGGGACGAAGGGACGGTAATCAAGGCACGCAATCTTCGGCGAACCCTTAAAAACTTTAAAACTCATCGCCGCCAGCTCTCCCTACACGTTACTTATTTACTTTCTAATGAATTTTACGTTGTGTTGTGACGTCATAAGGCTGTGTATAAATTTCGAATGTCTTGCCGTCCATATATGTGTAGATTTTTTTATTAGTTGCTATAAGAGTAACGCAATGTTGTTACAGAATTTTTCCTAGAAAAAACTGAATTATAAATCAGTATTTTCTACGCAAAATTTGAAATCATACAGAAACCTTTTAAAAAATTTAGTAATTTTCATTATCAATTATTTTTTTTTAATTCTTGATTCGGTATAATTAAAATAATATCCACTATATAACCACCACCGACCAGTGCATTTTTATAATACGCAGGCTAGGATGAGCTTATAAGATACTTGGTGGATAAGAAAGATGACCCCTGCATCGGATGGGCATGTAAAAAGTCCCTCACCACTCGTGTCGGTCATCCGTCCAATGGGTTACGAGAGTAAAGGAAGAGAAAATGTTATCGTTTTTGTTGTTTACTGCGCACACACAAAAGGACTTTGAAATACTTCAGCGTAGCTCGATTTTAGTGGAAAATGCCACTACTGCCACCACCATAAATACGTACAAAATAAGTACTTAATGTTGAAAAAGTTTTGATTGTGGCAACATCTGAAATTTAATTTTGTATGTTTATTAGTAACAGGGATAAAATATAACAAACAAAACATAATATATATGCCAAAACATAACTTCGTAAGAAAATCGATTAGCGCGTAAGCTCGCATATTTAATAGGGCATTTTAAAATCGGTTAAAAATACGCACATAACCGTTACGTAGGGCCGTTCCCGCGTTGCGTGCCCTTTATAGGGCCATAAAGTTCGCGATTCCCTTTAATTGCCCTAACATTAAAATGAGCGTAAAGTTTGTTTATTTTTCTATAAATACGAGTAATTGGTTTCGGCGTAAGCTTCTGTAGACTGAGATTATTTTTCAACTTGTTTTACTACCTAAATAAATAATATAAAATAATGACGTCATCGTCATTATCATTATCATCTCACTAAAGCTTGCCTGGAAGAAATTGCTTCAAAGTAATAAGGCCGCCTTTGTGTACATGTCTGATTTATCAATAATTGTTGTATATATTTAAGTTTTATTGTAATTTTTGTGCACAATAAAGTATATTTGTTTATTTGTTTGTTAAAGCTCGGTTGTATGTTCTCAACGTTAAGGCCAGGTAGACCCTAAAATTAGCAGGTCGATGTCTGTCAGTACGAATATCGACGACGTAAAGGACATTAAAATAACGTTCATAATTCGTATCAGCGCGCCTTGTACAGTGGTGGTTACGACGCTCGCCGCGTCCTTCATAGAGCAAAATAGGAGAAAAAAACCTTTTTACTTAGATAATTAAACCAAAATACAAAATTTAACCACAAATTATTCTTCTTTAAGTTATGAGCTTTTCGTAGATATGATTTTTGAAAGTAAAACTATCATAAGCTTCATGAAAAATAAGAAAAATATCACAAAATATTCGAATTTAGCCTCTTCTTCGGAGTTATTTTTGTTCGAGTGAATTTTTCAATATTATGTTTCGAACCACAAATTGTCAAAGCACATTAAGTAAACAACAATGTGTATTTTTTTGGCTTTTAAAAGTCACTATTTGTTGGTTTATTATTGATTAAAAGTCATGTAAAATTGGGTCTATAGAGCCTTAAGAAAAAAGGTCATCACAGAAGACCTTTTTTTCTGAGAGAATTTCAAATTTTAGGGCGTTCCGTGGTCACCCATTTTCGGTATCTAACATTTCGATCCATCACAAATTGTATAAACTGGTTTCCATCAGCTCGTGATTTCGTCAGCACTGATGTCAGCCAGTTGGTTCCAGTTTACCTGCCCTTCATTATCATCATAGGTTTCCTTTAAATGTCTTTAGATTTTAAAGTTTTATTTTTTAAGAATGCGCCTATTCTATCTTATCTGTGTCACCCTAAGGTTTGCTGGTAGAGAATGCTACGAATACAAGGCACCAAGCCCGCCTTTGTAAACATTTGCATGAAGTGTTTTAAATTAATATATAAAAGTATCACCATTATAAAAATACCAAAAACCACCTCTGTATATAACTAATAACAACTTTATCTAGGTTTAAATAGTTATCATATAGGCTACTTTTATCCCAACAAAAGCCACATCTCACAACGCATTTAAAAAGTATCTAGTTACCATATAAATAGCGGAAAATATTCAAGTCGCGAACTCAAGATAATGAAAAATTGTTCGCAGGAAGACGTAAAAACATAAAAACTCTCCCTACACGTTTTAGTTCATTAGCCTGTATGTCTTATTAGATGTGTGTGTGTGTGTGTGTGTGTGTGCCCAAACAGCGGGGGTTTTAATTTTTGGGGGTTCTTTAATGACACTTCTTTGCATCGATTTTAGCGTTTTCGAGGGTTACTCCTTTGTTTTGGGTTATCGATTTTTTATTCGGATAGTGCATGCGTGGCGCGCGGGGATAATTCTTTTATTAGTTTCTGGGACGCGTCAGCTTTTTTTGTGAATTCAAAAGTGGCCAATAATCTTGTTTTTAATTTCTCTCTCGCGCCTCAAATTACATTTTTTGGAAATGGCAAGAGGGATTAGACATCACTTCTAACTTAGAAGTGATGCCAAATCCCTCTTGCCATTAGAAGTTCTAAGGTCAAATTAATATTATGATGTTGATACATCAGAATAATCAGCTTATTTTATTGTATTAGGAATAATTATTCTACTGCATTCTATTAAAATGTTTGTGTCTTAAAATGTTTTTAAATATGAAAATATAATTTACAGTTTTTCCTGTAATTAAATAATATTGTATGTGTCTTATAAAGTCTAGTGAGACACAAGAAAGCTAGTATGTTGCAAGACTATTCTTTCAAACAAATATTTTAAAATGATCCCCCGGGAACCGCCACTTTGAGTCCTAGTAATGAACAAAGCTTTTTCATTAATAAAATGTACGGTTCTTACACGATAAACAATTCCACAAAGATACGGGCAACGTCTAGTTAAAAAAAAACCCATCTACATAAACCGGTAAAGAACAAGACAATCAGAAATCAAAACTCCCAACAATACATTTTAGGCTTATATACAATGTAATTGTATTAAAACCCGTTCAAAAACATAATTAACAAAAATTAGGGGGCCGCCACCCGTCCTCCCCCTAAAAATTTAATTCATCACGGCCTTGTCCTGAGACGTCTCCCCCATCCCCCTTTCTTCGAACCTTCTTTCTTACAAGCTTTTTCAGAGCAAGACAGGGATATACAACCTGTATCTTGAGAATTACACAAGCTGAATCGAACCCTATTTTGTTTACTTAAAGTTGAATTTTGAGTGGGGGTGGTGAAATTTTTATGTCGTTTTCGGAAACCTGATACATCTGTTTTATTCCGCATTGAAAACTCTAAACAAATAAACGTAGACGCGAGATAAGGCTAGGATCACTCAAAACTCTTCGTTTGGCTTTTCAAATTACATGTCTGTTGTGTGACAAATATCTATAAACATAACCCTTCTGGCGCAGTTGGGCAAATATTGACAGGTTGAGAAGAAAACATGAAGAAAGATTTAGGATGAAGGTAAAGAAGGAAGCTCGAAGTGTCAGGTTTTGAAAAAATATTAAATGTTTAGAAATAACAAAACAATGGTGAGTTTGGGTAGGCAGTTAAAACAATTAATTCTTTGTTATGTGATTATTTGTATTTTTAACATCGTCACCTCTTTCTTGTTACTCTGATATTATCAAAATAGAGAAGTTTGTATTTGATTTTTTGATATTTCACCGCCCAAATAGTGTGTGTTACTTAAAAGTAGTATGCAATTTTTATATCCTGTCCTAGCAGAAGCATCAAGTACTGATATTTTTAAAGTAAATGTACTATGAAGTTTTAATTTGAACTTTATTATAAGTTTTAACTGTTCTTACTGATAGTAATAGTATGCAGAAAAAAATTGTTTAAACGTTTAAACTTACTTGGTGGACCTTTTTGTGGTGGCTGCCGCGCGGCTCGTTTTAGTATAGAAGTCGCGCGGCTGCTGCACTACTCGCGACTTATTGTGAAGGCAGCCTTATTTATAACAATAACAGAAAAGTTAAATAGTAAATTATGTATTGTAAGGTTTGAGGGTACTAAGTTAAATTTTGTGACATAGAAATGACATGTCAAAAGAGCAATACCAAATGAGAGTACACGTCAGGGACGAAAAACAAAATGGCGCTAAAAACAATGATTGCCCATTAATAAATTGAGTGGAAAACCGCTGTCTTTGCCAGGCTCTTATCAGCTACGCCTTCAATTAACCAGTAAATAACCCTATACATAATGAGTTAATACACAAACGCACACACAGCCACGCACACGTACATAACGTCTTTCTTCTTGTATTCTTAATTAGCGCGTGCTGTCCCGCTCGCGCGCGGTGTGTTAATTAGTGCCGTCCTTCTCTCGCTTTCTTAATACATTATTCCTCTCCGTGGTGTTTCTTTGCGTTTTTATTTGTGTTCGTGTCTGTGTGCGATGTTTAATTTACATGTACTTGTATGATAGTACTGTCGTGGGGAAAACGGTTTTCCGTTTCTGTTACGTTCGCCTTCAAGGAGTTGTTTGATTTCTTTTGCAATATTATGATTTATGAAGAAATTATTGTACCTTGGCTAATAGAAATGTACATATAGAACATTTTTTTATTTTATTATAAGCTTTTTTGGAAGCTCCTTTTTCACTCTGTCATATATTATTATCATTGTACCAAATTAATAATAAAAAAATACATAACTTTGAATAAATGCTTTTCAATACACACATACTCACAGATTCTTAATCAAATATATAGTTTTCACAATTATTAAGTACGTAATGTCACCTAGAAAAATAATAATTAAGAGTTGTATCACCACACGACTGTACCACCGAGAGTGTAGGAAAGGGTGTTGGGGCCCGCACGTACACATAAACACTTAACTTTTTTGACAATCCCCCCCCCCCCCCCCCCCTGCCTGCCCCCCACCCGGCGATTCGCTAATTTATGTTGGTTTTTTAATCAATACCCGCTATAGATTGTATCGGCGCGTGTTGTGATTGGAATCGCGCGCGTGCTGAAGTGACTTTTGGCAGATGTTTCATATTCCATACATGTTTAGGGTTAGGCTTTTCGGAATGTTTGATAAACATTGATTTGTATTACTAAAATGTCTACGTTATTTTTTACTAAAGTTTCTAGATGTAAAATTCATTGCGCGGAAATTTGTTCACCGAACGGGAACCGTGCATCTTGCCAGTTTGATAACAGCCTCCTAATAATATTATTATTAGTAATAAAATTCGCTGTGATTATCGCGCGGCAGGCAAGAAGGGGTCAAAGCACGATAAGATGTTAAAGACAGGAAAAGAAGTGATCTTTCTTAGGGTCAATTTATATTAGAGCAGAGTCGAAGCGCATCGGAGCGAATTATCAAAACTGAACATAAAAAAATCAACCTTAACTCTAAAGCATTAACGCACATTACTTCTGAGAATTTTTAAAAGGCGCGCGCGTTCGCGTGCACTCTCGCGAATCCGCTCGACCGACGCTTTTTGGTGCGCGCGCATTCTCGCGCATCAATGCGCCCACAAGCGAATCTACGCGTCATCACTGTAGGCATTCTGGCGAATTCGCGCGCATTCGTTCGACTTGTTGCGAATTTGACGCTTCGATGCGCTTTGACTCTGCGCCATTATAAATTGACCCTTACAGCCAGGTAAGATTGCGATGGTTTATTACTTATTAGTAACGTGATTTACTGTTTACTGATTTTACATTTACCATCACAAAAACTTCTTATGCTAATAATAATAATAATACATTGGAAAACTGTACACAGTACAACATTGATACTTGAATCATATAATAATATAATATCAATGGACGCTTCACACCACGTCAGTCTGGCCCCGTGCTAAGTACCTGAAGGACTTGTGTTACGGGTACCAGACAACGGAAATATATTTAATACTTTTATACTATACATATATTTAAGATTTTTATTATATGATACACATATCTAATACACATCCATGACCCAGGAACTTTGAAAACTTTTTGTTCCGTCGGCGGGATTCGAATCCGCGACCCCCGGCTTGAACTACCAACAGCCCACCAACTGAGCCCCAGAGGTCGTCAAAATCATACTACGATACTTAAAAAATATAAACGCACATTACGACGGGTCGCAGCGGAGTGGGCCGCATTTCCCATAGAAACTAGGCAATATATTATGGAAAATTCGGTGCGCCCTAGTGCGTCCTACCTTTAATGTCATAAAGTTTGCGTTGAAAATGCGGACCACCCCCGCCATAATGTGTGCGTACCTTTAATGTAATAAAGTACACCGTATTAGCAGGCTGAGATTACCGATGATACATCACGGAGCCGTCAATCTAGTTAAGTTACGGCAATTTCACGAGTCGCCAACCCTAGCGGTAAAAAAGTGTGCGAAAAACGACGTTATGAATTTACGCTAAACATCGGTGTTTTCATATATTATTAGCTTACATGCAAAACTAAACTTTATTAGTAGGTGTTAAGTTTTAGTTTAACTTGAGCAACACGTCGGTATCTTCATATATTACTACGCTGCGTACAAAATTTAACTTTATCTGTGAGTGTTAAGGTTGAAAATCGAGTGTATTCATCTAGGGTTGCCCGCAGCGTGACGGATGGATCGTCACGTGTCGCGGTTTTTGCGTGACATGTGATTTAATTCCCGCAACGGGGGAAACCTGTAAATGAAGTGACGATCCGAAAAAATGATAAATCTTATTTACTCATAATTTGAATAGGCCTTAAACGTGGAATATTAAATTGTGCTGATTCCACGAGATAAAATTTCATTTCCTACGTGTTAATATTATTCCTAGTACCTACGGACACCTTTTTTTTTTTTGGTCGGGAAATGCCATTATGCATCCCCGGCAGTGCTGGGGAGGACAACCGGGGTATGTAGGACTCGCTGCGACCGATGAGATAGTAAGTGGCCGCAGCTCTACCCACTAAAACCCGACCGTGTTCCTTTCTGCGCCGCTACTGACAGATCCACGGGAAATGTGGGGCCACCGCAGTTCTATCAACGGGCGTCGGCCTGGTCGTCGGCAGACACGTCCGAGTGAGGGTGTTCAGACACCCCCCAGGCCGAACAGAGACCCTACTAGGGCTTGTCTAGGCCATTCCTCTGCGTTTACGTCGCAATGCACTGGAAGTTGGAACACGCATCGCCACCAGCTCGGGGGTTCTGTGCAATGGACATCGGCGTCCCCACACCGATGCCCCGAGCTCCCAGACTATGGCGGAACGTTTCGGTCGCCATGGTTGACCTTACGTCACCTTGGCCGGCTGCGTCTTCGAGGGTCGAGCGCCTCCCGCTCGCGTATGCGCTCGGCCTCCTCTTTGGCGGCCATTACTTGCTCAGCAAAGTCTTCGACTACCCTCCATCCTTGATTGCTGCCCAGCATCGAGCGAACCAATGCTGGGAGCGAGGTGTCATATCCGATGGCGGCCGTAAGGGCCGCACGTGGTCCATTCCAAGAGGAACAGACCGACACAGTGTGCTCGGTCGTGTCCCTGTCTTCGTCACAATGGTGGCATCTTGGGGTCTCTTCCCTTTCGACGATCTCGCACAGGTACCGACCGAAGCACCCGTGCCCAGTCAGCACCTGTGTGAGGCGAAATGAGAGAGTGCCTTCCTTGCGATCGAGCCACTGTCTGAGAACTGGGCGGATGACCTACGGACACCTAGGAATAAGATAGTAAATAATAGATATTGCGCCACATTACACTTAGAACAATTTAATGATAAATTAACTTTATTTTTTATAAAGACATTACTCTATTATATTATCAAACTCTTCATCAAATTTAATAGTTAAATAATAATTAAATGTCTCTGAGTACAGTACAGTGAGATAGTATCTTATCCCTTTGATAACGGAAATTGATTTTGTAACTATATTTTATTTAACCCAGAAAATAAGCTAATCAGGGTAAGTTCGGACACAAGGTAAGTCCGGATAATTCAACTTATCACTAAATTAGTCAGTGTTTTTTTTTGCCTGGCGCTACGGGCATATACGCCAGACTGCACTGTAACCGCAAACTGTAGTACCGTACCGTAATTGTAGTTTAATTTAGCGTTAACTTGAATTATCCGGACTTACCCTGTGTCCGAACTTACCCTGATTAACTAATATTTTCTGGGTTTAGTAAACATCCATATTATGGATTCATAACGAGCTCACTTTTTTTGGTCGGGTTATATCAAAACAAGATGATCTGTGTTGACATAACCCGACCAAAGTCCAAACCACCTACCATTACCTAAAACAAATTCTCTGCTTTGAAAAAACGCCAAGAATTAAAACAAAACGCATATTCTAAATTTAAAATTGGCTACCACATAATTCATAACCAATCACGAGGCAAGCAAGTGGATTTATAGAGCACGCATCTGCCTGAGGCCAGCCTGAATTAGCAGTCAGGCTCGGCCAGGAGTACAGTAATGAGGCCAAGCTGGTTACGCTTTGAGCTTCAAGAATAACATTTAATACGGTATTTTATATTATATTGGTTAGTCATATATTATAATGGAAAAGAAGCCAGTAAGGTATATTTTTTCTAATACATCATAATAATATTAATATGTTGCTAATCATAATAATTATAATATTATGTGAAGAGAGGTAACAATCTGTCCTGCAGGGTTATTTTGTATTTTGACAAATTTCGCCTGTTTGCATTGCTGTCGTCACATACGAAATCGCCCTGCTAGTCTGGTATGGTCGTTCGCACGTTGGGCTACCATGGTCAACCATGATTAGCAACACGACGGCGAAGCTGTCTCTAGCATTCAATATCGACGTTGATGATAGGCAATACACAAAATATATGCTCCGCTATGCTTAGTAAGGGCCTGATTACACCTACCGGTAGAGTGACGAGACAGTGCTCTTGGCCGAGCACTCGGTATGTTTAATGGCCTTAATTGCTTGGACATCTTGCCTTGTACTTTCGACCACTAACAAATTACTAATATTAACATTTTTACCCACACCATAGATCCTAGATAACTCCTAGATTACCGTATGTTATAATAACCCATTCATATTCAGTATGAGCGTAATCCCGCAAGTAGTCCACGGGGCGAGAGTCAGCAATTATTGAAGCCGGATTCGCGAATTAATAAGCTATTAACTTATCCACATGATCGAGATCTAAGGCCATGAATGGAGAAGGCGGTAAGAGTTTTAGAAATGTATGTGTGCAGGTGAGTGACTTCTTTTTGGAAGTCGATTTAAATGGCAAAGATTCTGTAAAAGGAAGATTTTTAAAACTTCAGCTGTTTGATAATTTTAGTTTACAAAGAAGATGACTATTTACCAGTTACTAGAGCTAAAAGTTATTATAATATATTCATGATGATGATGTTATTATGCTCACTTTTATAATCTTCTGCAGGTTGACGCTACCTCTGGTTAGTGTAACCAACCACAAATCATCTGATTTGTGTTTTGGTTTAGCATTAAAAAAATGAAATGTCGAATGTTTAGTTAAGTCAATAAAATATAGTCAATGCTAAGATGAGCCTTGGACAATTTTTCCACTTTTTTGTTATAAACTTTTATTACAACATGCACAGGGCTACCGCGCGAGATTTGATAAAAAACTTGAGAGGTGTCAAGGGACATCCGGATAGAACAGTTCCAGTTTATTATTTCTGTATACACTCAAAAAAATTTAATTAAAAGTTTCAAATTTCAACGCTTTTCTATCAAGAGTTTTCTATTGATATTCTATTGTCAAAATATTGACTTTATTATTTTTTAGACATAATACCTGCAACAGTTTCAGATTAATTAAGTCAAGTGATGACAGACTGGCCGTGTATTATTTGTCTATTAGTATTTAAGATTCAATATAAAAAAACTAAACTATCGCCCTCCTAAATAACGCCCTCTGCCCCTACTATGAAGGTACTAGTAAAAAAGTGTCGTTACAACTTTTCGTTCCAAAAAATTATACAATAAACAAGCTGTACAATATTTGTGTTTGTCTTTCGATCAACTTTTGCAATGAATCAGACAAAGACAAAGCCTTGTACAGCGTATCCGTAGTATAAATATTTTTGTTAATTCTAAGGGGTTTTGAATTTTGCCATTACCTTTTTTTAAACAATCGCCCAGTCTGTGATCAGCCTTACTCAAGCTTACAGCGTTATCTCCATATCAGCATCATTCAATGTCCTGTCGTTACGCGATTACCGCACTACCGCACTGCCCGTTGTAGATCTCATGATTGATTTACAATATTTATTATCCATACTAATATTATAAATACAAAAAAATGTGTCAGTCTATCTGTCTGTTACCTTTTTACGCCCAAACCGCTGAACCGATTTTGCTGAAATTTGTTACGTAGATATTTTCAGTCCCGGGAATGGACATATAATGACTTTTTATCTTAGAAAAATTAACGGTTCCCACGTGATAAACGAATTTTCGCGCAGTGGAGTTGCGGGCGTCATCTAGTGGCTAATAATTAAGGGTGGGTTGCACCAACTTACTTTAACTATAACTGTAACTTTAACTATAACTACAATGCAAAATGTCAAATCTTTGGTTAAAGTAAAAAATTGACGCTATATTTAACCATAACCATAGAGCTCGACAAGGCTTTAAATGAACGTGGCGAAAAAAGGAACTAACGCTGTCATCATACAAAAACGCCATTTTTGACAGTTCTCCTTTACCAGCAGCGCCCCCGCCCACGTTCATTTAAAGCCTTGTCGGACCAGCAACAGACATCTGTCAAATTCTGTGGTCAAAGTTAAGGTTAAAGTTAAAGTTAGCCTTAACTATAACCATTACTAACTTATTACACGCCTCTGGAGCAACCCACCCTAAGATTGAGCATTCAATTGGTATGTAAAACAGTTGTAACTGTATGAAAAAAAAATAATGATCTGCTTACTTCATCACTGATACAAATTCTCTTCGATGAATTAGACAGAAAATTAAAGGTTGGACAACTAGGGAAAAGGTTACGTTTTTTAAGTGTCTATATTTTAGTTTGTATTTTTGGAACGCTCTAGATTTTGGAGTCTAGATTTAAAAATATGGTTTGTCACATTGTAATGTACGAACTTTAGAATTATTATTAAATTCATGTTAGTAGTAAGCATTCGGGTTTATATTATTGTATTTTATAAATGGTTAGGTCATCACTACTTTTAATTCCAATTCTAAATTATCCTTTCTGATTACCCTCGTCCTTGCCCTGAAAAACTATCTATTAATTTATCTAATATATTATTAACCCAGTAACCATCTTAATCATGTTGTATTGTTTTCAGAAACCTCGTTTTGTATCGAACGATCTATATTGATGATTTATAGTCTATTATTAGTAAAACTTGGTCGATAAGAGCCGGATGCGCGAACAATATAATAAGCTAACCGGTAACTAAATTATGCTAGTCGATTTTCGCAAGTGTAAACGTTTTACACGAGGAAAATTGTTAAAAGTTTGATGTAATTATTTTAACTTTTTGCATAAAGGTTGTTAAGATTGCCACATAGGAAAAATGTTTTACGTTAGCATTTGTAATGATTACATGATGATGTTACAGATGGTATTACAGATTTACAATATTTTAATGAATTTCGTTTGTTGCCACCCCTGGCCTTCCCCCAAATTGGCTAAACGATTTTCATCAAATTTTGTGATTTTATGAAATACTAGATGATGACCGCAACACCGTTGCGCCAAAATTCGTTTATCGCGCGGGAACCGTACATTTTTCTGGGATAAAAAGTATCCTATGCGGCTATGCCATTTCCCAGGAGCCAAATTTCAGCAAAATCGGTTCAGTGGTTCGGGCGTGACGAGACAGACAGACAGACGGACAGACAGACAGACAGACACACTTTCGCATTTATAATATTAAGTATGGTTTTTCTGTAAAATCTATTAATCAAGCCCAATTGAAAAAACGTGTATAGCAAAACAACGTTTGTCGACTAAGCTAGCATATCTAATAATTTCTTCATTCCGCTAAAGGAAACCAATTTAATATAAACTCATAAACCGTTTACCGATTAATAACCATAATATGAACACGAACAAAATGCAGACCATGTACAGCAATACAAAATACGATCATGTGTACGGTAGGCATTTTAATGAAAACACGCCGTATAATACTAACGATCGGCCTGACCAGTTAATCTACTTGCAATAACTTAGGCTATGTTTAATGCTTATTATTTTAAAACCACCATTTAATCTATTTTATACTTGTTATTTTTAAAATCACTGCTTATTCCTAGCCAATATTTACTGTACTTATGTATGTTGTATTGGTTTTATTGATTAAAACGGTTTGATTAAATGCTGCTACTTTAATTCGAAAACAATTAACCAATGAAAATATGTTTTACAAAACCAATTAAATATTATCACCATCTTTTATCTACGAAAAGAAAAGGATAGAAAATGTCGGCCACGTGCGAGTCAGACTCGCACACGCGACACGAAGGGTTCCGTACCGTTATAGAGCAAAAGTAGGCTAAAATTTGTGTTTTTTGTATGGGAGCCCCACTTAAATATTTATTGTATTTTCATTTTATTACTATTTAGTAAATAACAAGTATAATTGAGGATTTTGTGAATATTTCAAGTACCTACCTTTTACCATTATTGATATAGAGCAAAAAAGGCCAAAAAAATTACGTTTATTGTATGGGAGCCCCCCTTAAGTATATAATTTATTTTGTTTTTAGTATTTGTTATTATAGCGGCAACAGATATACACAATCTGTGCAAATTTCAGAAGTCCAGCTATAGCGGTTCTCGACATACAGCCTGGAGACAGACAGATGAACAGACATCGAAGTCTTAGTAATAGGGTCTCGTTTTTACCCTTTGGGTACGGAACCCTAAAAAAGGTCTAAGGTCACGTCACGACGTCGTCAACGTGGAATGGTGCGATAACGTGGCACGGTACGTTGACGTGATGTTTAAATTTACGTCAACGTAACGTAAAAATGCACGTCTTTTTACTTCTCTTTCTCCGTTTTTAACAATACTCAATAGCAAAAGCAGAATACCTGTTGTGCCGTCCACCTCTAGATCAGTAGTGAAGAATTTAGCAGTAGAGAAGAATGTAACGTTACCGCACCGTTCCACGTTGACGACGTCGTGACGTGGAGATGTGGACAGGCCCTATGTGATTTAGTGGCTTAGTTCCTTGCACTCAACTTGGTGTTGGGTTTGATTCCTACGTTGGAATAACAAAAATATTTTGTCCTATTTTGGTCCATTTGGTCCGTATGATCTGTCACTAGTCATGTAGGCTAACCGACTCCAGATTACGAGATAATTATCTATGAGGGAGAGCACTCTTGTACTGTGCACACACTCGGGCACTATACATAACTCCTGTTAGCTTTTATTCAATAAACCGGTGTGGAAGCATCATCATCATTATCACATCAATAAAATCCTCATTCAAAGAAGACTAAAAGATACGTTAAGGCAAAACGACAGGGCGAAACAAATTACTTGTCTTAACTCTCATTAAAAGCCTCTATAGGGCCAATAGCTCATCTGGTGACCACACAATCAGCTGTAAATGGTCAGCGAGCGGCACGATCCTCAGATATATGGTCGGCGCTTGCTCTAAATAAATCACTTCCTACTACGATACAATGCCTGGAGTAGCGTGGAGAGTTGGGTGCTTTAGAAGTGGCAAAAAGGAGTAATACGGTAAAAAAGTTTTATTGTTTTAGTATCTTGAATTTTTCAAAATAATATTAAATATTTTTGTAGGAAAAAATTCTTTCTATGAATGAATATTTCAATTACACTCATTAGAGCTCTAGTCAAGTAGTGTATTGTTGACTCTATATTGTAATTGTTTCGCTGTGTCTCTTAGTTATCTAGCTAGTCTAGGAGTATTTATTCAAGGAGCGTATTTTCAGCTCCACCTTCTCATTTTTTTTAAGTACCTTTCCTCTTCTTCTCTTTTTCTTCTTATCTGGTCCTAAACACTTAGAGTTTCAAAGCGCTGCAAACGACAGTTTGGCTCTAAGTACTAGCCGTTCTCTATCACTATATTCTAGAGTCTAGGAGCTCATTGTTTGCTCTATCATCTTCTCCTGTAGCTCTATCTACTCCTTCTCTAGCACTATAGTCTAGGAGCGTATTGTCGGCTCTATCATCTTCAGGTCTATCTACAAGCTGTCTAGCGCTATAGTCTAGGAGCGTATTGTCGGGCGTGTGAGGGCGTGATATATCGGGCGCGGCGTTAATAAGCGAACACGCTCGTGATCGCCGACAGCTCCTCTATCCTGTTACTGTTGCACTTTTGTCACTGTTGTACTGCTGTTTTGTTATACTGTACACACTTGTACCATAGTAATAATTTTATACGTGTCTTATATTCAATTTTATCCGACATTCTACAACTGTATATATGTAGTTTATTGGAAATTTCAATTTATTAACCTAGCATTTTTTTTTGTTTTGAAGTAGAACAGTGTTCTGCATTCCTGTAAGTTATATGACCAAATTCTGCTTTGTATTTTTATTATAATTAAATATTTATTGGCACAGAGGCTGTGTTGTATGTCCAAGCATATTTAAGATATTTTCTGTTAGTACACGAAGGAGCACCAAAATGTCGAAAATATCTCATCCTACAAAAACTCTACAAGAGACACATCTCATTTTGCAATACCTTTGTGCCGTGTGGGTCACATTCGCGCCATTCCCCATGTCCAACAAGATGGCTCACTCGATACCCGGCGCACGCGCACATACACACACACATACACATACATTATCAGCTCAGAGTAAGCTATCGAAACTAAGGATGTGTTACACACACGAAACACATACAAACATACACACATACATGATAAGTACGTTATTAGTTAGTAAGTTATCAGAACTAGGCATGTGTTTCCATGCAAGATGCATGATACTTATAGACATATATCATCAGCTCAGAGTAAGATATCAGAACTGTGTTGTGTGTGTTTCATGCATGATACATGATACATAATACATGCATCATCAGTTCAGAATAAGTTATTATCGAGCTGTGGATGTGAGAGTTTCCATCCATGATGCATAGATGTAAGATGTGATACATGATGCATGAATGTTGATGTATGAATCTGATGTGGAACACAACATCTCGAAATGTGATAGTGCCGTGTTTGATTTTGTAAGTGTGTCGGTCTGTTACTTCTTGAAGCTTTAAACTACATAACCAATTTTTAATAGAATTTGGAATAGAGTTACTTTGAGTATAAATGTGGACATGAATATTATGACAGTTGTTATTTCGGAAGAAAAAACGGAGCCCGCATAACAGCTCCTTATTTTATGCTGCAAAGATTTTGCGGACAACATTTAGTAATTCAACACTATTGTTTTTATTCAAGTATCCTACTAATTAAGATATATTGACACCGGACAGTGTCGATATTGTAGCACGTCGATAAAACAATAGTAATAATTCAGAATAGGTCACAAAATCACATTAAAAGGTCAGGACAGACAGACGCAAAGAACTAACAATAAATATAACCGTCAAATATAAATTACAAACTCAAAAAACATAGCCCATATAATTAAAACAAATCAGGTACACCACCTAGAGAAACAACAGGATATTGAACCTTATGTTAATAGATATAAAGCTGATATTGTGTTTTAACTAAATCCACTGCGAGTTAGTGCTTAGTACATGAAAGAGAAAGGTGGAACAAGGTCTGAATCTGTGTTTTACAATTAAATACACTCGCGAAAGCTAAATAAAACACATTAAGGCAATAATAAGACAATAATCTGCTAATAAAGATAGTTTGTATGTTTGTAACCTCTGAAACCAACGATTTTAATGGTGGTTTAAGTGCGAGTAAGATGCTGAGGAATTTCTGTTGCCATTGCTTTGATCAATGATATGTTTCCAGTTGTAATGTTATTTTATTAGCTTATTTTTGTTTATCTTTCTGCGTAACTTACAAGAAATAAGTAATTTTACGATTAACACATAGCAACTAACTTTAACTAACTTTTTGTGTTGTTATCGATTTCTAGTATACATCTAATCATATTATGATTGTTTCTCATTTTATTTGTATTCTCTTTTGTTTATATATTTGATGTGAAAGCTTCTCTAGAGAAGTCGTCTTTGTCCTTTTTGGGATGGATGTAAAATATTAAACCTTATGTCCTTTTCCCGTACTCAAAATATCCATATCAAATTTCATCAAAGTCAGTTCAGCGGTTAAAGCAAGAGGTAACAGACAGACAGACGGAAAGTTACACTTTCGTATTGTAATATTAGTATGAATTTTTGAAGTGAAACCTTGTCTAGCGACGCACGGTGTTGTGCTTTTTCGGATGGGTTTAAAATATCGAACCCACGTTAGGACATGTGACCTGATTGAAAATTCGTAATACGCGTAGAAGAGAAGACCACCGCACCGCGCCGGTAAAAAATAAGTATTAGAGGCATAACTTGACCGATTTCAAAAGTATAACATTTTATAACAATTACATAGTGCATTGTAACATCTGGTATAGGTCGAACTGTATGGTTATACCTGGCATTAAGCGACCCAGATGTAGGATGAATCAGAGTTCCGCGTGCTAATGAAATCCACTTTCCAACCGAGCATTGTTATCTTCGTATTAGTTTATTATCTAGATTGAACGCCTCCGTGGTCCAGTGGTTTAGAGCGCGGCTCTTGACTCGGAGGTCGTGGGTTCGATTCCCGCGTTGGAAACATGTTATTTCCAAGTTTGGTTAGGACAATGCAGGCTGATCACCTGATTGTCTGACAAGTAAGATGATCCATGCGTCGGATGGGCATGTAAAAAGTCGGTCCTGCGCCTGATCTCTCGCCAGTAGTGTCGGTCGTCCGTCCCACTAGGTTATGAGAGTAAAAGGAATAGAGAGTGCTCTTGTGTACTGCGCACACACTTGGGCACTATAAAATTACTCCTCTCCTAGTCTATAACGAAACGTTTTATTAAAATCGAACGAGTAGTTTAGGCTGCGCAAAAATAGAACAAACATACACATTTACATACACAATATACAAAATTCATTTTGAAAAAATGCAAAATGAATATACACTTCTTAACATTAGCTTATCTTTTTGTGTCAGCACTTTTTCTACTTGAAAAATAGTCTGAAGCTGTCTGCATATTATATGGCTGAAGCTGTATGCAAAGAATGCCAGAATTTTAACCCGTCCTTATGATTTTTTTCTTTGACGTTCACTCAGTCTAAGCTCATAAATTTTTTGAAGACGTGAGTGAACACGAAAACTAACATTAAAAAAAATTGCCGTTTTTTGCATAAATTTAGGCTTTTGGACCGGAAAAATTATTTGAAATAAAAAAACTGTGCTTTTTATATGTAGCCAGATACATTAGCCAGGTGATTAAGTAGATAAGTTACAAAGTTTATTTAAGTTAAAAGGGAGAAAATTAGTGAATGTCCGTAAGTTACAAAATGTTAGTATCTTCAACTCACGTCTTCTTTTATCCTCAATACACCAACAATTTCCTCAGCAACTTTTACCACCATTTCTTTATTTATAAATCCTTGGTGCATCCTTAACTACCTAATGTGATCCTTTTACCAACTTTATTTCTAATTCCTTGGTGTACACCAATCCTTTTCCAAGGTACCGATGTAACCAGTACTGAGCACCATAAGCCTGGGGCGCGGGCCGGCTCGCCGGTATTAATTCCAGCTTCCTATTGCACGTAAGTGCTCTATGAAATTGAGCGTTTTATCTATGCTCATATTATTATTACTTTTACTTATTATTATTAGACTTTGTTAAAATATTAATATTTCTATAAGGTTTTGGAGGCGAATAAGCTTAGAAACCCAGGAGTGCTTAAAAATATTTTAGTTTTTCTTTCTGGAATATTATTATTTTCTTATACTCGACTTATATCCATACAAAATTTTATCAAAATCAGTACTCGTAAAGTGATAAAAGACAGACAGACACTTAAATAAATATGAATACGATATTACAATGCAACATAACTACTGTTTATAAACAAGTGTACTTTAAAACAATAATTATTTTTTCTTTTTAGTTTTTTTTGTTTTTAAGGTGAGGTCTTATCTCAATCCAAAACGATAACCTTGCACTTGTGTACAACCAAAGACCAAGCGTGTACGCATCGCAATAAGATTCACTTTAGCTTAGCATAAAATTGTAGTTTCTAGGGGCGGATCTTCTCCGTTTTTCATGTGTTTTTTAAATATCTTTCTCAATATATATTAAGGAAAAAGATTGTTCGTTTCAGGCCTTTTTAAAATAGATTCATTAACAATTTATTAAAATAAAATGTAAGTTATTCTTGTTAATACTTATATTTCGAAGACAAAGAGTTTTGTCGGAGGTGAATTTGTAAATTAATTACAGCGAAAGTATTATTTTTTATTAAAATGTGTTTGATTTAAGCCCTTTCAAATATTGTGCTCTATATCTCATATTTTTTTACATTTCGTTACTATATTGGAACTAGGTAAATCGGGTATCAAGAAATAACGAAATGGGGTTTCAGCCCGCCTTAATATTGTTATACGATTAATTAGTTCATAATAATAATTAACCTTTAAATTAAAACATATTGATTATAATACTAAAACATATTATACTTTACTTAAAAAAACAATAATTAATATAACCATTACATAACTATGAGTGCGGTCGTAAGTTTCGTAGTAGCTTCGTGCGAGCCGCACATGTGTGAGCTCGTTGAAGTCTTTCACATGTGACTACGTGACGTAGCCCCGTAGCGCGCTACGAGTACGTTGTGAAAAATATAATAGTGACTAGCTGACCTGGAAAACGTTGTTTTTCCATATACATTATTTCTAGTATTAATATAAAAAGTAGATAAAAACCTATTCTCAGGCCTAATGAATGTACGTATACAAAATTTCAGTAGAATCGGTTGACCGTTTTGGAGGAGTTCGCGCACAAACACTGTGACACGAGAATTTTATATATATTAGATTATTTTTAAGCCATAAATACTATAAAATTATACCACGAAGTTGTCTCAGTAACAGTAGTTTACATACAGGTAAAAACTTCAGCCTTAAATTTCTAAAAATTTGTTAATGAAAGTCTTATATACTTTGAGTGCCAAGAATGGACATAGGATTGGTATATAAAAGTTTTTATCTTATAATTATAGGACAAGTTTCTAATAATATTAGATGTTATTTAGTAGCGCTATAAATGAATTTTGGCAGCGAAGGGGAATATCTAGTTTCTTATTATTCTTTGAAACTTGCGCTAAGAGTATACCTATATACTGCGTAAACCACAACCAAGGATAATGAAACCTTCAACTGGTAATGAAATCTTCAAACATACGACTTTACAAAAGCGTCGGTAATCAAAAAGAAAATAACGGACCAAAGGGATAATTAAGAGCCTCTACATGAGCGCTAGATCTTTGATATCAAAGATGATCTATAGAACTAGATCTATGCAGGAGTGATCAATGATCAAAAGCTAGTCTCGAGATCTACTACACTGCAAGTTTGGTATTGTGCTTTCGCGGTCTCAAACAACGGTACCTAACAAAAATATTGTTTTTATTTAGCAAATATTATAGCATATTTTGTAATTTTAAATTTAGTAATAAAAAGAAGATTGCAAATGAAAGAACACAGATTCAAAGATTTTGTGTAAAACCTACGTGTGAAGATTTGTCAAATCTAAGTCTGTACCACAGACATAAATTAAGATAGATACCGCATGTCGCACCATTTGTATGAAAACGAGCGTGCCACTTTTTTCCTACCTACTGTGACGTACCGGTGATAAGAAACGTGTCCATTATCAAGGCCAACGTTTCCATTTGAATTTCTACATCTCAATACGGCACTTTCATGCATATAGGCATTTTTAAAATTCCGATTGACGTGCGATTCCGATAGCAGACTAAAGAACAGACTTTCGAAAGACGAGCATTGCTTGTCGTTTGGGAACGCGATATGGCACGCGAAGTACATACACATGCGGTATATATCTAGATCTATGTCTGTGGTCTGTATAGAAAGATCTTAAGCTACGAATATGTTATGCACTGTTTCAGTAAAGGTAAAAAATGTGAAACGCGTCAGAATATTATGACTCCTGATCAAAAATTCATAAGATGGAGAGACTGTAGACCATTATTAGCCAGGTATGTATGGGAATGACAGCAATATCCTTGCTTTCTAAGGAGCGGTGAATTTTTTATATCTGCTCCTGCTTTAATAAGTTTCGTTTTTACTTCTGCTACACTTCGGCTGAATGATTTTGTCTTTACGAAATGTGTGGTTTATTTTCACTTGTCGCATTGTTGGCTCATTTTTTTTAAGCTCGGTATGGATACGAACCAGGTTATGCGCATACGCATCCCAACAATACAGTATTCTAGTTACAGCCAGTATCATTACACAATGTCGCCGCGTGAAATACGGCCTATCTCGCACCGCCGTATCGACAGATTATCGCTTCCTGCTCCAGCGACAATGGATTATGGACCTCCAGTGTGTGTCTGCCTTATACAGGTATTGGATTGTAATGGATGAAATTGATACATCTTGTATGATTACTGTTAATTGTATGTGCAAAAATGTAAATATACGGCAAATATCTCTAAGCGGCCATTACTTGTATTCTCTTAATATGTACGGAGGATATTTCACCAAAGTTATTAATGACATAAAAACATTGGCAACGCAAAAAACTTGCTCATAAGGCAAACATAGCTTTTTGACCAATTGAAATCTATATAATATCATAATGTAAGTAGAGAAGCGTTTGTAAAAACCGTTTTGGTGAAACAAAATAAATGCCTCTAAAAATACGATAAGGGATACTAAGGGCCTGTTTCACCACTTCCTGATAAAGTGCCGGATAGGGTATTCACAGATTCTCCATACTCTATCTGTCAAGTTAAGTGGTGGATAGCCTATCCGGCACTTATCAGCAAGTGGTGAAACAGGCCCTCAGCGTTAGAAATCAGCTGTTGAAAACGAGCCATTGAAACCATAGAAAACTTAAAAACATACATAGCACATCCCACGGGATATGAACACATTTTCTACTCAGGATATTATAAACGAACATATAAATTTAACTGTGAAATACTTCACCACATACATACATACATACATACATACATACATACATACATACATACATACATACATACATACATACATACATACATACATACATACATACATACATACATACATACATACATACATACATACATACATACATACATACATACATACATGCATACATACATACATACAAACATACATCTCACACGTCCGTCACAATCACACCCGCTCCCGCCCGCCGCCTGTCACATAATTGTGATTAATTCTGCGTGTGCTGCGCTCGCCGCAGGAATGCTGTCCTAGGTACTGAGCCGCGATGTGGTCATGAGCGGAGCGGAGACGGGAGCGTATTCTGACATTCACTTTACTTACTGATCAGTAAAGCTGTCTTTGCTGACCCTTTGTCCTGCATATCAAGTTGTTAAGGTTTAACACTTGTTTCTTTACAGTAACATTAACAAGATGTCAATAAACTGATAAAATATGAAAAACTAATAAAATATAACGACGTCTGTGGCTCAGTGGTCGAGCGCGTGGATAGCGCTCAAGCCGGGGGTCGCGGGTTCGAATCCCGCCGACGGAACAAAAAGTTTTCAATGTTCCTGGGTCATGGATGTGTATTAAATAATATGTGTATCATATAATAAAAATCTTAAATATATGTATAGTATAAAAGTATTAAATATATTTCCGTTGTCTGGTACCTGTAACACAAGTCCTTCAGGTACTTAGCATGGGGCCAGACTGACGTGGTGTGAAGCATCTATAGATATAATAATAAAGAAAGTCATAGTGAGTATGTCCATGATATAGGCAAAGCTAAAACTAACTACATAATTGTATTTTAGTACACTTTAGTACATCATTGATTGTTTCTGATTATGGCTGACGTGATGCACTGAACTTTATAATTCATCACAATTTCAGTTTCTTATTTATCCATCCCTCAGTTTCTTATGATTGCATTCTAAGAAACCAGTTCTTTTGTGCGTTTTCGAAATCGAAACGATAGATCACAAACAAACCTAACACGCTCCTCCTATCAGTATATCAACGGCCTTAAACCACATTGACTAATAGAAAACTCCTGCGCACGGTAGAATTAGGCATCCTCTGTAATTTGGTTGCGACACCCCGGGGTATTTACTCGGGTTTTGTATAAAAATAATTGCACCACAATTACTGAATGTCACTGCACTCCGTGTGGTAACCTTGGCCAGAATACAACCTACATTACCATGTTGAATATCAACCATTTTAAAGTGAAAACTTCTTTACAACCGCATTTAGAAATGAAGACGTGAGTGGAAGAACAATAACTAACAGTAAAAAATGCCGGGGAAAAAATGAGTGAATGTCCGTATGTTACAAAATGTTAGTTATCGTGTTCTTCATCTCACGTCTTCAAATATTTAATGATGATTAAACTTCGATTTAATAGAGATTTTGACAGATAGTGTACGGGGCAACATTCTAAATCGCTGGCGCGCCGTAAGAGAGGAAGTAATACCCACGTCTTTTATACCACGCGGGAATCGACTGCTCTTTCTGTTTCGTTTTTCACTGACTTTCAAAGTTCAACGCGTTTCTTTTAACCCTAACATTAAGCTACAGCATTTAGTAAAACATTGAAACAAAAAACGTTTTTTCATAATGTTTTAACAGTTTTTTCGACCTATAATATTCAAGTCAGTAATTAATAAATATGTTAGCATGATATACAACTAGGCATACGATGTAAAACTCTCGTACTATATCATTTGCACCACAGTAAACTCATGACCTAGATGCTAGATTTATGACCTAGGCTAGTGGATGTCTTAATTTAGAGCCGCCATTACTATGGCCAGTTCTAGAACCATATAGTTCTGAGTGTTGTTATGAGGTAATTACCTTAGTTGTGAGGTTCAATAATATACTCAACTCAGTTAAAATAAAATGGAATACCTATTTAAATTTTGCACATAGGTAGTGTTTGTTTTAAGCAAAGAACATTAAAACTGCTTCCGTTTCTGCTAAATAAAAATTTACCGGCCTGATTGCGATGAAATTTTACACTTTATATTATATAAAGCGCGGAAAAGGAAATAAGCAATTTTGTATCGTAGCAAAAAGTCATAGGCTTACTATATTCAAGCGAGCAGGGCCGCGGGCAAATCCTAGTTTATAGTAAACCTACAGTGTATTAAGAGAACTTGCATTCGATAATTTTGACAGCGAAGTTATAGGTAAAAAAGCGTAGCTTCATTCATTATAGTGTCTTAGACAAACTCAAATTTCAAACAAGTTTTACCTTGCTGTTGAAATTATCGAATGCTACTTGTCTAAGTATCCAGTTCTAATTACAGTATCATACAGTGTGTTGCGCTAATATCGCGATACCATCTACACTCTGGTAGCCTTTACCGAACAATCGGTGGATTTGCATAGGGAAATATTGCTGGATATACTTATAGAAGCGCCTAGATACGACAGTCAATATTTTTTTCAATGAAGACTCACAGCTAAAGTACAAATGCTGAATGTATTAATTACAGTTATTGTTATACAAAAAAAAATCTAAAGTTTTTATAGCTAAAAAATGCATAGAAAGAGAAAGAGGCTAAAATAGAAAATAACGAGTTACACAATATGAGTAACTGGGAGAGGTCTCCCAGCTTTGCTCCTACTTCGAAACAAGGAAAAATATAAATAAATTAAAAGTACAAATCGTAGGTAGATTGTTGTTCCCACAAACCTTCCGCATACTAAATTTCGTGGAATCTCTCGCAGCCCTGCCGATAAACCGATTGCGTATAATATTATAGAGCATTATCTCCTTTAGGTTGGAGATTTAATATGTTTTAAGTACAGAATAAAGTATATTATGTATTGAATTTAAATAAGGTGTGAAAAATTATTTTTAACGAACACTAATCTATCCCTGACAATAAAACTGTATTTTTATTGTTATATAATAATATATTAAATATAATATCACTTATCCACTTTAATGCGATTTGTGTAAATATGTTGGTTAAGAAATTAATTGTCATTTCCAGTATAAACTTATCTTGCTAAGACAACATTCTTCAAGCACGGACCAACGTGGACCATAATTCGTTTCTTTAATGGAGTCAACACGCAAACGCACACATCAGACAAACAAACTAATTCTGTAGTTATATATTCTTTACTACCATTTACCAGGATGGTCAAGAGCCTAGTATTATGACAAAGAACATGTTTTTAAAAATCATTATTGTTGGCCACTGGTATTATATAAAACACAATAAACATTTTTTTTTTATTATTGTAATACACTCCAGAACATAAAATACATTATCAGAAAATATCAAACCCAGGCCAGAGGAATGAACAGGCCAATACGTTATATAAAAAGAGAACCCAAGCTTAATGAATCAAAGCTTTATCTGCAACACAAGTCCAACGCGCCTTTAGTAGGTAGCTACAACAACAACACACTTGATACCTAGTCGCTCTAACTTTGACAAGTCTCTTTCTTTATCTCACTCCTCTTAATCTCTTGCCACTAGAGGCCTTATTTTGCTGTTCAACGAGGGATATTGAGAACTCTACCTCAACTCTACCTAACTCCTTTCTCAACTCTCCTCCTGTCATTTACTTCACACGACGTCCCATAAATCTGGTCACCCATCACACACGTCAGCGGAGTCGTGTACTGCTTAAAATGTATGTGTTATGGTAATACCGACCACCATCCATCTTGCTCCGGCCGCGCACGATCTTAACTGTATCTGCGCATTTACATGTGGTAAACTTAGTGAGGCATTTAAATAATAGACCTGGACTCTGGAGTAAATCTATAGGAATACATGAGTATATCGTTGAGAAAAGATTCTGCTTAACATCGCAGAAAATGAAAAAGAAACTGTAAATTTTACAAACATTTTGAGTGCCTGTATTCTGTCCATTTTGTACATTTGCCTGTCTAGTCCGGCTCTTGAAAAGGAGATAACAATGCTAACGTTAGTTTTTATTGCGTCAAAGTGTATAGTTTTAATAAAAAAATCATAGGGCAACGTCTAGTTATCTATACTCTTTTTATTATTAAGGTGTGATTTCAAACAGCAGACTCGCGCCTGACTGAAGAGTAAAACAACAGAAGACCACTAACAAATGTACCGAATGCAGAGCAAAAAGAAAATTCATTATAATCATCCAAAAATCACAAAAATACTTCAATATAATATCATGACCTTCCATAATATATGGGCTGCCCAAGATCGGGATGGTTGGCGCTCATTGGGAGAGGCCTACGTTCAGCACACTAGGCTGCCGCAAATATCGCCCTCGTAGGCGGATCCGGTGGCCCATCAGCGTGAAGGAGGAAGAAGGCACCGGTTTTAGTGGGATGACTTGGTGCTCCTCCTTACCGCAGAATCTGGAGAGTCCTACATATCCCGGCGGCCTCTAACCGGGCTGCTGGAAAGCGTAACGCATTTCCCACCGTTAAAAAAAAGGTCTACGTTCAGCAGTGGACGGCATTAAGCTTATGATGATGATGATAATATGACCTTCAAGCTCAAACCTATGCAATAACATTCCACCTGCCGGTAGGTGTTCGGTTATGCGGTAATTTCCACACCACACTTATAACCAGATGAAATCATAAAATTGTCTCTCAAATGCAACATAAAATAACATGGTCGTACATTTCACGAAATTGATAATAAATTCACTATTATCGTATAGGGCTGTAACAATCACATTATACAAAATAAGTTTGTTTATTTACACAGCCTTAATTTGATAGCCTTTGCCACTTTTTTCCAAAATACAACCCATAAGGGTCACGGATATTATCAAAAGTTTATCGAGACTCATAGGGAGTGTCTTGATTCCAAATTTCCTCAGAATCGATACAGCAGCTTCACCGTAAACAGGCAAAGAATAGACAAACAGACGCATAATTGGTAATTGTTAGTTTGGTTACTTTAAACATTATATAACTATTTGGATCGAACAACTAGTTTGTTACGATGCGGGTGTACGTACATAATACCACATCACAGCGCCACAGGTAGCGTATCGGGCACCGCCAACATCCTCTATAACGGGCGATAGGGTTGGCACACACTACAAATATTATATTACTAGATCTCTGTTGGTCAAAATCCGTTGATTGCGCGGGAACCGTACATTTTTCCGAGATAAAAAGTAACTTATGTTCTTTTCTGGGTCTCAAAGTATATCCATACCAAATTTCAGCAAAATCGATTTAGTGAATTGGGCGTGAAGAGGTAACAGACAGACAGACGCATTTATAATATTAGTATGGATTAGTTCGGTCATTATAAACGTAATTATTTGGATTGAACAACTAGTTTATTCCGATGCGGGTGTACGAACATAATACCACATCACAGCTCCACAGGTAGCGTATCGGGCACCGCCAACATCCTCTATAACGGGCGATAGGGTTGGCATACACTAGACATGTTAACTGTAACTTACAACAAAAAAATTTCAATGCAATTTAACTAAACTACTAATCACAGAAATAAATCAAGATAGAACGGCTAAGCGGGTGGAGTACGCGTGTTTCAATCTTGCACAAGTGTGCAAGATTCTTTGAACGTTCATTCAGTTAGCGCGCACGTCTCGACTTGATTACACCGGAGCGGTTGTGCAAAAATGCCTCATTGTGCAGTGTCTAATTGTAAAAATAGAAGCACGAAAGTGAATCGGTCAAAAGGAGGTATTTCTTTCCCGGATAAGGTATTTGTTCTAACTAAAAGCAAAGCAAAAATTGACACGAGCGATTCCTTAGCAACGCACGCGCGTCACCGTTCTATCTTGATTTATTTCTGTGCTACTAATTGTGGTATTCAATATCATACACGTACAAATAGCATGCGAAAACAAAACGTAAAACGTGACGTTTTGTAATTTTAATGAATATACCATAACTATAAGAATGTAACAGTATCGTAGAATATGAGAAAACCGAAAGTTTTTGAAACCGAATATACTTGATATAGAAGTAGAATTTCTATTATAGTTATGTAAACTATATCGCTTTAAAGGTCCTTGTTTTAGGTTAAAAAAAATCAAACGTACTATACGCAGTTTGATTAAATCACGTAAAGGTTTTTTTAGCCCTACCTTTGTAGACCTGAATCAACCTTAGCATTGCTATACTGTACTCGGCGAAACATGGCGGTAGCGGTCATTGACCTTTTTAGTCTAGGCGCTAAATGAAAAATGCTCGCACTGTGTTTAGAATATTTAAGAATAAAATTGACCTCTTATAAAGACACAGATTATTACAGATTCATCGGAAAACCTCTTGGTAACTTTTAGAATGATAATCTCCAACTTTTTACGAGTTCGAAGTGATATGCTTCATATTCAGTTCACATCGAGTATGCAAAATACGATATCGCCCTTAGACTAGGAACATCTGACACTTCATTGTCAATTGCGGTTTATATAGAAAATGACAAGTTTTTTGACAGGGAGTCAATGACCGCTACCGCCATGTTTCGCCGAGTACAGTATAGCATTGTAGACGAAATATTCAAAATCATTTTTGCAACTGTTAAGTGTTAATAATATGAATCTTTGTTTGCAAACTTCTCAGTGCATACCCTTCCTTATCACTCAGCTATAATATTGAACGGCTTACACTTAATTAAGGAATTAGTTTGCTGGAGCGAGATGGGAGATATCGTTGTGTGCGTCGCGGCATTTCGCAACACCGCGTACATTCTTATACGTACGATAATATATATTGTGCAAATGCGGGCTTAATGTTACGACTACAGGAGGGATAGCGTGGAGGAACAACAGAGACCCTAGCAGTGGAGATGACGATGATGATGACGATGATGATGATGATGAAGATGATGA
This sequence comes from Cyaniris semiargus, assembly GCA_905187585.1. Lineage (NCBI taxonomy): Eukaryota > Metazoa > Arthropoda > Insecta > Lepidoptera > Lycaenidae > Cyaniris > Cyaniris semiargus. The sequence goes on along the minus strand of LR994564.1, from coordinate 3,272,930 downwards.
TGATGGTGGTAGTGTTGGTGGTGATGGTGATGATGATGATGATGTAGTGTGTACCTCACCTCCCTCCTACACAAGGTGTAAGTTGTAATAAAACTAAGTGATCATACTTTAGGGGGTGTACGTGTTCCTAGTCGAGAGTTCACTGTGAAAGTAGCAGCGCTATTTAGACTCCCGAAGCCTGCACATTTCAATGATGATGATGGTGTTGTTAATGATGATGGTGGTGGTAATGGTAATGGTGATGACAATGATGATGATGAGAAAGACGCAGAAGACGACGATGACTCTTTGTCATAATAAGGGTTATAATAATCGTGTAATACATACACTCGTAAAACATAATCCTCCTTCTCACGCAGTCGGATATAAATGCAAGTATTTATATGTTTATAACTTTCACACACTTAGCAAGTTTGTTGTTAATGAGCACCAATATGGAAGCACACGTTTACGACCGTTTACGCTGTCAGATTAAGTTAATTATGAATAGTGAGCATTACATACGTGCTAGTAGCTAGCATGTTAGTAACTTAACCAAAGTATACTGGCGCCAGTCAATATATTTTTTTCGCAAAGGCTTTTTGGCAACGTATACTGAATGACTATATTTTTATGGTGTAACAATATTAACCACCTTTTACTATTAGAGTTACATTTTAGAGTTTTTCTCGAAGTTTAAATTTGAACCTCAAATAACAAAAAAACAGTTTCACAATGATAAGAGATTAGAAGACTGGATAATTTTTTCTTCATACTTATAATTTTTTTTACTTGCAGATATTGACAACAAAACCAATAAAATAATATTGTCGCCAAAACAAGGTGCGAAATTTTTTGCCTTCATTAGGTATAGGAGCTGGCACGAAACTTGCCAGTAACTAGCACATATCACTGGCATAATTACCTGCTAGTGTAATCCAGGCGATATTATGTGACAGGCGTCAAAACAACAGCTTATGAAATGTGGTCCCAACTCCCATACCACTTTCTTATACACCTAGCGGTACCAAGAAGAACAGTAAAGGATAAATACCGTTCATGTACCTGCTAGTGAGAAAGTAAAGTAGGAAGTCTAAAAACGCAGTGTTGGGCAATTTATTTTATTAAAAAAAAAGGAAATTTGTCGTTAGCATATTTAAGGCATTTATACTTCTTAAGATTTATTATGAATTGAACTATTAGCGGTCATTTTGGACCTACTGACTGTCTGACTATTTTAGGCAAATTTTAAGGCCATATGATATCGCTTAAAAGGATGAAGTTATAAAATTTTCCATCCCGCATTTTTTTCAGAATCGCTTAATGATATCCGTACTTTTCATTGGCGATGCTTATAATTTGGCTCTGCTACAAACAAAATGCGATATTGTTATCGTCACCCTATCGTCAAAGAGAATAAAAGTTACATAATAATATGTTTAACTAACAGCACTGAATAAATATTTATAACATTCATATTTAAAAAAAAGTACAAGCTACAGTCTCAAAGCTCGATAGCGCTTTAGTTTCGCCTGTGTGCCTACAAAGTTGATTACAAAGTTATATTGCATTTCATACTCAGTATTGAGAAGGTAGAGTTCCATTTCACGGTGGAAAACGTTACGCTAACTAACCATCATCACTATATTATCAGAGCATGTGTATTCGTGACTATGTGTATGGCCGGGACGCAAGTGACATCGACAAAACGGCGATTACATAGTCTTTTAATGCTTTAATTATACAAACACTCGCAGAGAATTTTGAAGAAAATTGATTTAGGGCCTGTTTCACCACTTTCTGATTAAGTGCCGAATAGGCTATTCACGACTTTTTTGACAGATTCTGCATACTTGATCTGTCAAGTTAATTGGTGGATAGCCTATTCGTCACTTATCAGGAAGTGGTGAAACAGGCCCTTAGACTCATAACTACGCCATTTGGTCGGGTCATATTGTCAAATTACCGATTTTGACTGCGCTTAACCGACCAAGTAATGCAGTTTCTCTGATGCGTGATGATACATTGCTATTATCCTATGTATTATTGTCGTTGGTTTTTAAGTGTTGTCTTTTGTCATATACTACATAATATGTTTTCCATATAAAAAGTGCCGACTATCAAGCACTATCAGCGAAATAGTTTTGTTGTACCATCGAGGAAATTGATTCCTAGGCAGTTGACAGACCAACATCATTTGGTCGGATCATGTCAATTTAATGTTAGTTGTGATCTATCGGCTGGGTTTGACGTAACTCGACCAAACTACGTAGGTCCCCCATCTGCCTATGAATCGACTTCTCTGATAGTACTTGTGAACGTTATCACCGACTTGGCAACATTGTATAGAATGGCTCGCGTGTGACCGCCTGCTCCATTAGGCATATATCCTACATTACAATTTGCATAGTACGTAGTACAACACCCCTGCTTAAGAAATATTTCGCAGACTAAGGTACCCAATCATTGTCAGTCATGCTAGTATTCGCATTAAATTTTCTTTAGAAAATACTAGGAATCCAAGAAACAGAATTTTCTGTACTATAAACTCATAAAGTACTATCAGAGAAGTTGATTCCTAGGCAGATGGCGGACCTAAGTAATTTGGTCGCGTTAAGTCAAACCCATCCGATCGATCACAGCTAACATTGAATTGACATAAGCCGACCACATGACGTAGGTCCGTCAACTGCATAGGAATCAATTCCCTCGATGGTACCTTCAAATCAAAATTTGGATCGAATGAATTACTTTTGTATTCATTCGATCCAAATTAATAATGGCAAATCAAAATTCAAGGCAAAATAGCAAATCAAATCAACCTAAAGCCTAACTTTCAAACTTTATTTTACTCTAATACCGTTTAAATAAAAATACTTTAGCCGATTACAAATCGGCCATCAAAATATTAAAGATACAAGATATATGACAACACATGATCGAGTCATACATTTCAACATACTTTGTTTATCGCCCGCCATACATCATCGCACCGCGTGCCACTAACTTGTCAGCCTGATGCAATCTACTCGAATACTTGCTTTATTTTATACAGAAATTATTTTAATGTAACTAAAGCAACAGCATCTATGTTTTTTTTTAACATCTAAATGATATTTTAGTATATTTTTATTTTATTTATTTATATCTTAATTAGTAGGTGAGCTTAATCAAATTTATTTTCATGAGATTTAGAACGAACATGTTTGTGGCTCCCCAGTCTCGCCCTAGGTAGGAGACAGCGGTATAATATTGTGGCTAGTTGTACTTTCCTTCAATTTGGTCGAAGGAAAGTACAACTAGGCTTCGACGAATTTTGAAATGATATTATGAGGTATGTTTAAATTCTATCATTACCTTTATTAATCATAAATGCGTAAATCATTATTATTATAATGAGAGGACATAACGTTACCTAACGTAGCCTGGCCAATGGCCATCCGTAGATTCACAACTCTCTTACCTCTAAAAAACTTATCAATGGACTAATAATAAGTCCTCATACCTCTACACAACTTCAAACCACAAGAAAATTAAATTAAAATCACAAGAAATAAAACAATTATCACATACTTCTATTAGAGTTTAACGTTGCAAAACATAGTTATTTAAGTTGGTTTAGCAAAGTCATGCGCTGCGATATGCATGTACGGTGTATGCCGTTTTAGGCGTGCGAAATGAGACGTATGCACACGACGTATCTGCTGCCCCAGATACATAAACGTATTGTTAACATACATTCAAGAGCTATGCTAGATTGTGAAATTGTAAGAAATAGCGTGAATTATAAATGTGGATGTCGCAAAATGGTTTATCTTCGGCTATGTCGTTATAAAGTAGTCAATAACTATAGTTTAAGCGAAGATTCAAGACAACAGCGATCATTGACCCCCTGCTAAAAACTTAACTGGTATCATAGTTCGTGCAAAAGTACGTAATACGCATAGAATTATAACCTATTATAGTATTGACATCGTTGGTAATACGTATGTATATAAAATACTTTTTTTAAAATAATATAATATAAAAAGTCAGGTCACTTGCGACTTGGCAATAAAACCGGAGATGTATAAGAAAATGTACTAAGATTGTAAGATGGTAAAATAATGTTTTTCATGGTCCTTCGAGCCACTGTAAACTAGTAAGGTCAATGATCGCCTGTGCCTCATCACTCCATTTTTACTATAGTACCGTATCATCATCATAAGTGATGATGATACGCATACGCGTGATGACGATAACGCCTCTGTGGTCCAGTGGTTTAGAGCGTGGCTCTTTCGACCGGAGGTCGTGGGTTCGATTCCTGCGTTGGAAACATGTTATTTCCAAGTTTGGTTAGGACAATGCAGGCTGATCACCTAATTGTCTGACAAGTAAGATTATCTATGCGTCGGATGGGCATGTAAAAAGTCGTTCCTGCGCCTGATCTTTCGCCAGTCGTGTCGGTCTTCCGTCCCACTGGGTTATGAGAGTAAAGGAATAGTGAGTGCTTTTGTATACTGCGCACACACTTGGGCACTATAAAATTACTCCTGCGTAACTGGACTGGTTTCAATGAAACCGGCCACGAGCCACGGCTGGAGTTATTATAAGTGATGATAATAGTAGAGGTGATGATGATGGTGGTGAATACGTAATGAATGCGCTGGCAGCGAGTCAGGTACACGCGTGTAGCCGCCCCGGGTGAGACTTTCCATTACCTATCGCCCGTTACAATGCGTGCACCTACAATTCATATAGAAAGCGCTGATTGCTGTGTGTGTGGACTTCAGGTCATTCTGCTAGTGGATTATTGCTGATAGGATAAGATTAAAATTTTACTATCATTCTCACGACTAGACCAAAACGATGTGGTTTAAAATACGCTCTCAAAGTTGACACTAGTAGAGGATTATTGCCCATTAATCCTTAATATTATAAATGCGAAATATGTCTGACAGCAGGTGCGTACCTGAGGCCTTAGTGCGAGTTTTATTCGATCATACGCGTCGAGCACGTTAACGCGAATTTATATGGGATCAAAGCACTATCCACGTTGGCCAGTACATGGCGCTGCTTTGATCCCATATAAATTCGCGTTTACGCGCTCGATTCGTATGATCGAATAAAACTCGCACTAACCCCTCTGTTCAGTCTTCACGCTTAAACTACTGCAACAACCAAGTACCGATCTACATCGCTGGTAGAAATTGTAATAGTTTTTCTCACGGACAAATTATAAATATTATGATTCCAGATATTTGCTTATCGAGTTAACTGCTGGATCTTTGTACAAAATTGCACCGAACATTTTCACCTATGAATGTAACTAATGTTTTAATATCTCCGTATAACTTTATTTTCCAGTCATTATCGTCAGAAAATTTATGTAGTCCTCAGAAAACAACATTCCTGACAACACAACTATAAATTAGGGGGCCATGGAAGATCAGGCGCCACGGCTTGCCGCGGTCGATGCCTGAGTGGCTTTCCATTTAAACATGAGGTGTGTGCATTGCCGATCAGTGATCACCCATTAGTTTTTAAGTAGTTCAATGTTATAAATATGTTATAGTGTGTCATGTCAATTTGTTGTTATTCTTTTGTGTTATAAACTCTGGCTGTGCTCTGTCCCTTGTATGTTTAATAAAGATGTTTTTTATTTATTTATTTATAAATTACAATAAACTCCAAATCGCACCAAGTCCGCATTTTCAGCGGTATAACTTGTAGAAAGCTCGCGCTTGATATCAGATGAAGGAGCTGCCCCGCGGACATCCTGTACAATGTGTTGCACTTCTAATGACTGGCTACCACCGACTATCACTGACCACTGTTTTGCTGTTTAATTGCTGTACTTTTATTGATCTGTTAGTTACTATGAGGTTCTGACTACTGTTTTGCTTTTTAATTACTGTACATAATATTGACCTGCAATTTATAAATAATGGGATTCAGTTTTACAATCGTCATAAAGACTATTCAGCTGTGTACGGCTCTGATCTTAATTTAGTGAATATTCGATTATATTACTAATTATAGAAGTCCTCTACAGTTTTACATAATATATAAAACTGCAGAGGACTTCTACCATTCAATAGTTCTTGTAACAACATAACGGTCAAGACACAATAAATATTCTGGCGAAGGATTAAAGTTCGTGATGTTATTTAGAGACAGAAGTTTGTAATAATATTATGGAGAGGTACATACATACTACTAATTTATGCCATCCCCAGAGCAAACGACCTTGACCATACATTTGACGCGTTGCCGAGATCGCACAAAAATCCTATTTTTTTACTTATCTTAGTTCAAAATTGATCTAAAAAAAATTAAACGGGGAATATGTAGTTAATGAAATTGTCTATCTATTGTCGTGTGTTTCAAATAAACGTAATTTGTAAATACTAGGGAGATGCTGAAAGTATGTTTCAATTTTAATAAATTGGTATTACTTTGGAAGCTAATATCATGAGTATAATAAACAAAAATATAGAAAATTTAAAACGGGGAAAGGAATGTTGATATACTGAAGATTATTGCTGTATTTTTATTATAACTTTGTAGCTTTCAAATTATGAGTTTTTAAGGCTCTGAATACGGTAAATTACGGAATTTCCGTAGGGGAAGGCCCTTAATGCTTCGTACCTTGTTCGGTCCAATCCGTTACCTCGCATCTTTAAAGTAGTAGATATACATCAAACAAAAGTTATATAGTATGTTGGTCTATCATTTCGTAATAAGGTAGATTTAGAATACTGATAACTTTTTGAAAAGTACGAGTACAGGCTTCATTTTACATTTGAAAATAATATTTTAGTGTAATAGCAATTTTCTAGCATGTCCTTTTACGGTGGTACATTTTTTTTTATGAAATAAGGGGGCAAGCGAGCAAACGGGTCACCTGATGGAAAGCAACTTCCGTCGCCCATGGACACTCGCAGCATCAGAAGAGCTGCAGGTGCGTTTCCGGCCTTTTAAGAGGGAATAGGGTAATAGGGGAGGGTAGGGATGGGAAGAGAAGGGAATAGGGGAGGGAAGGGAAGGGAATAGGGTAGGGGATTGGGCCTCCGGTAAACTCACTCACTCGGCGAAACACAACGCAAGCGCTGTTTCACGCCGGTTTTCTGTGAGAACGTGGTATTTCTCCGGTCGAGCCGGCCCATTCGTGCCGAAGCATGGCTCTCCCACGTATGACATAATACTTAATATGCTGTTATCTGTAGGTTTTCTATCAGATAGTCTAGTTATGAGGCCGTCCGCGCCGTGTGTGGGCACAGCCTGAACATATTTACATACATTAAAGATCCGTTATAGGAAATTGGCGAAAAATAGAGCACTGGAAAATGTCTACGCAAAATCCATACATTAGATTAATATCCTTATACTTCCTACTAATATTATAAAGGCGAAAGTTTGTTTGGATGTATGGATGTTTGTTACTCTTTCACGCAAAAACTACTGAATGGATTTTAATTAAACTTTACAATAATATAGCTTATACATCAGAATAACACATAAGCTACAATTTTAACCGACTTTCATAATGGAGGAGATCTTATGTTACTTTTTTATGTTCAACGATTACTCCGCCGTTTGTGAACCGATTTTCAAAATTTTTCTTTTGGTGTATCATACTAATTTGGTACCATGTTCACAAAAATGGTGACCTGATGAAGGGATCCATAAGTAATCAAGGGTTCAAATATTTCAGTGCTCCTCAAAATGTATATGGAATCATGTTCGGTTTCGTGAGAAGTATTCTAAGCATATATGCTACCAACAAGTAAGGTTTTGCACCGAGGTATACCTGCAGGTATACTGTGGTTCGGAAGGTGCTGAGAGAAATCCTGATTCTTTATAGATACAAGTTTGGGAGTTTCGGCGTTGTTTTAAGAACGGAAAGCATATGCTACTATGCAAATTACATTCATCATCATCATCATCACTACCATATTATACCATGCATCGTCCCATGATTATGAGCTTATTATGACCCTATTACTGGTACTTTTCATAATCTTTTAGATTGAGACTCGAATTTGTCAAGCGATTTAAAAAAATACACTTAATAGAGTTTGTTTGTATGTTTGATTGAACGCGCTAATCTCAGGAACTACTGGTCCGAGTTAAAAAAAATATTTCAGTGTTATATAGCTCATTTATCGAGGAAGGCTATACGCTTATTTTATCACGCTGAGACTAATAGGACCGAAGAAACAGAGGAAAATGTGGAAAAAACGGGGAAAATTATTAGAAAGGGTTTATATCACGAAAGGACATAAGCTATTTTTTGCGGGAAATTGTACGGTTTTCGTAAAATTTCTAATCTACGCGTGCGAAGCCGCGCGGGACATCTAGTAATATATAAATGCGAAAGTGTCTGTCTGTCTGTCACCTCTTCACGCCCAAACCGCTGAACCGATTTTGCTGGTTATGAAGATACGTTGAGACCCCGGAAAGTACATAAGATACTTTTTATCCCGGTAAAATGTACGGTTTTCGCCCGATAAACCAATTTTGGCGCAACGGAGTTGCGGGCGTCATCTAGTTTATATAAATATAATGTATGACTGTTTGTCTGTTACCTCCTCACCTCTGAATCGCTGAACCGACTTTCTACCGTACGGCATAAATGTGTGCCTGCATCTGCTATTTCGTATTAACTTCTGGTAGCACTCGTAAAGCGCAACCCATAATCTAATTCGAATTTGCAACATAACAAGCCAAATAACTCCTGTTTAAGCCTATAGTGCAGGGCTTCCCAAACTGTGCGTCGCGACGCCCCGGGGCGTCGCAACATTGTCCCAGGGGCGTCGCATGTCAACACAACCAAATCGAGTAAACGCCTCGCCCATTATGTCTTTCATACATCCCGGGCAGTCTAAATCCCCGGTTTCAGAAGCTATGCTCAGAAAAGCAAGCATACGCTTTCACATTAGCCAGCCTTGCTGGCTTTAATATCTTTCATAAATATTTTTTAAACATTTTATGCTTGTGTTTTGATTTGGTCATTATTTCCTAATAGTAATATAAAATATGTCCAAATAGTGTTTTATGATAACTATGTTGGGTAGGCTAGTTCTAAAATTAGAAAGTATTTTTGGGGGCTGGGTTGAGGGGCGTCGTAAAGAAATGGCAAAGTCCCAAGGGCATCACAGTACAAATAAGTTTGGGAAGCCCTGCTATAGTGTATAGATACCATCATGAGTAGTTTAGTTGGCCAACAGATAGGCTCATCGCACTAGTGATATTTAGGAGACCTTTCAGCGTATTGTGTTATCTTCATCTCGGTTTAACTAGATCGAACACCTAGAAAAGTGGTTCTCTTCATCGTGAATTCCGTTTTGTGACTTTGCAGAATAAGTAACTCCTGAGTGTGTTTATGTTCTACTAGCTTTTGCCCGCGGCTTCGCTCGCGTTAAGAAGTATTATTATTATTTAGGTATCAAAGTCTCAGCCCGATCGGTATATCTTCTATTTTATCCCTTGGGGGTAGAATTGATCAAAATCCTTTCTTGGCGGATGCCTACGTCACAATATCTACCTGCATGCCAAATTTCAGCCCGATCCGTCCAGTGGTTTGGGCTGTGCTTTGACCTTTGACTTTTATATGTTATTTAGATTTAGTGAATAATTAAGTATTATTTAAATCATCATTTACTAATAGATCTAAACTCCCTCCCGCACGCGCACCCCCGCCTTGGTGACGCCCACTTCGCAACGGGCCGTGCAGCAGAAATCGTAATATTTTCATTTCGCCATAACTTCAAAACCAAACGTCAAATTTTAATCACTCAAAGACCAAATATTATCTACATAAACTGTGCTTAATGATGAAATAATTTATTTTGATAAGTATTAATAGCATGAGTAAAATAAATGCGTTTAAATTAAGTCCAAAAAAATTCAAGATTTTTAAATAAAAAAATCGTTGTTGTGCCTCACTCGACATAGATAGGTATAGTGTGTCGCGAACTTTTTTGTAGATATTTATAAGATCTACAATTAATTAGAACATTTTATGGTTCTATCTTTTATAGTTTAGGCAGCGCACGCAAAATAAGTAACTTTTCTGGTTGATTTTTACACCTTGTGTCCGAAAAACCCAAATATCTTACGGAACCCTATTTTTTCCAAAATAAAATTTAGCTTATGTTACTCGTCGATAATGTAGATTTTGAATGGTGAAAGAATTTTTAAAATCGGTCCAGTAGTTTTGAGCCTATTCATTACAATTAAACAAACAAACAAAGTTTTCCTCTTTATAATATTAGTGTAGATAACTTAATCATCCATACTTCCATACTATCCATACTAATATTATAAATGCGAAAGTGTCTCTGTCTGTCTGTCTGTCTGTCTGTCTGTCTGTCTGTCTCGTCTGTCTGTCTATCTGTCTGTCTGTTACCTCTTCACGACCAAACCGCTGAACCGAATTTGCTGTTTGGTATGGAGATACTTTGAGTCCCGGGAAAGGACATAGGATACTTTTTATCCCGAAAAAATGTACGGTTCCCGCACGATAAACGAATTTTGGCGCAACGAAGTTGCGGGCGTCATCTAGTATTTCTATATCTTTATAAAAAATAACCATCTTGACCAAAAGTGCTAAAGTACTAACTACTGGTACGATTAAACTAATGAAGTGTCAATAGATAATTATGATAACGCGGTTGACATGATTTTTTAGCTTTTATCGCGCGCTTTGAGCACGGCGACCGAATCGAGAAATTCCGTTACGAAAAACACCTAACATTCGTCTAACGTCGTTTCAGTTCGGCAGACTTCGGCTCGGTGTTTGTGTGCGTGCGACTAGACGTATGCGTGTAGACTAGCTCATGTATTATAAGATATTTGTTTATGCGTAATTTAATTTAGTTGCAATAATTAATAATAGATGGCGCTGTTTGGCAGCTACATCACGGTAGTGGTTATATGATTTCGTTTTTATAAGAAGTGGTATATTTTAATCTATAACCAAACAGCACTAACTGGAGTAGGCCCTTAATATACCTTCTCCAATTGGTGTTGTTCGGATCATAATAAAGATACATATAATACTGAAATTCATGTGTCATTTAAGTAATTGAAGACGTGAGTTGAAGAACACGATAACTAACATTTTGTAACATACGGACAGTTACAATTTTTTTCCCATATATTTTGAATAAACCTTATAACTTATCTACTTTATCACCTGTCTGATGTATCTGGCTACACATTAAATGCACAATTTTTTTATTCCAAAACATTTTTCCGGCCCTAAAGCCTCCATTTATGCAAAAAAACGGCAATTTTTTTTTACTGTTAGTTATTGTGTTCTTCCAATTACGTCTTCAATTTGGAGTTTCATTGTGCAGTGAGTAGTGACGGAAACTACTAGTGAGTGTATTGTAACAATCTTTTACAATAATAAAAATATATTAAACATATTAACTTCTCATTTATTCAATAAAAGGAAACAAATTATTTTCTTATCGGTCACCACTCACCGTGATCAAAAACTGTAGTTATTGAATTTATATCAAAGAAAAAAATACTGCATACAGAAAATAAATAAATAAATATAATTGCATAAGTTGATAAAAAATTTATGCAATAGCTTTATCGCGGCAGTCACCGAGTGCCACACGTACTTTTTTTTAACTTTGTATATTTTTCGTCTTCGGGTTACAGTTTAGTCAATTAACTTGCAAGTAGCTTAAATATATTTTAAGCTACTGAACACAAAATATTGCGTTAGGAAAAGAAATAATTCAATTATTGATTTTAAAAGCTTAACCACTTTATTTTCATGTTAGTTAACGGAGCCGTCGCTTTCCCGATGACCACGTGACCTGATGATAAGTGCCCCGATATAGACGTTTAATTAAACCACGCATGCATTTACACATACACTCTATTAGAAAATAAACTGACCGGTTCAGTTGTTTATAATAGTTTTAGTAGGTAAATATCTGCCTGTCTATCTGTCTGTATGCCCTGTCTGTCTGTCTGTTACCTCTTTACGCCCAAATCGCTGAACCGATTTTGCTGAAATTTGGTATTGGGATACTTTGAGTCCCGGTAATGGACATAGGATACTTTCTGTCCCAGAAAAATGCACGGTTTCTACGCGATAAACGAATTTAGGCGCAACGGAGTTGCGGATGTCATCTAGTTAAAAAGATGATAAGGTGTATCTGTTTGTTCCTTTTTCTCTTTTAAATCGATGGCTTTTACGTCAACTGTCGTATTTCCAAAAACCCAACTTTACAGGAGGAGCCTTTAAGGCTAAAGCAATTCTGATTAAATTTGGTATGACGATACTTTAAATCTTGATAAAAGACATATTAAGAAAGTTTTTATTGCGGAAAAATTACAATTCTTTCCGGCTAAATCTAGTAGGTATAATAAAGTGCTCACGAATCTAAGTCCAGAGTATAAGCCAAAAATTAAATATTTTGGCAGCGCCGTAACGAATTATATTTTTATTCTAAAGCGGTGCCGTCATATAGCGGCCGCAAAATAGCGGTGAATGACAAACAAATATTTTCTGAGTGAGGAATATTTCGACTTAATTCGAATGTCTAAACTTAAAATCCATTTGCCTATAACGCGATAAATTTAACAGCTCTTACAGCTGTAACAGCTCTAATAGCTTCTCAATCCGTCGGAGCCTTCAGCTTATATCGCTTAGAAAGTATTATTCAATCACGTATCCCATATTAAAGTACATTAAAAACAATATCGTGGCTGTCGACGCGTTATCTACGCGACAGTACTGACAAGTGGACAGGACTTCTTGTTAGATAGCTGCGAAATGTATCTTATATTTATAGTCTAAAAGTTCTGCACTTGCCTGTACAGTACAAAATATATTTTACATTAGAGTAACCCTGCGTGTCCTTGAAGCAAAACTTTCTCGACAAAGAGAAGATTTTTTTTATGGTCTAATTAATTTTATTTGTCTATAACTTAAATATAAGAAAGAGTCGGAACACGGCACGATATGCTCCTTTTGTGATTATACTTAAATAATTGCAATTTTACTTTCTCTAAAATATTTTTCATTGTAATATTGTGAAAATGATTTAGTGGGACCAATCAGCATAAAAAAATAAGTTCCTACCTTTTATAGTTATATACAAATGCCAGTGGGGGGAAGTAACTTGTAAACTATGATGGAAGTTGATTACTGAAAATTTTCTCACATCAAAAATTCTCTTACAACATTAAAAATATGTATGAAACTAATTAAAAAGACCTTTTTAATGATATCCAACACGGGATGAAATAAAGAATTCATACCTTTAAGCTTTATAACATACTCAAAATTTCATAAAAACTGATTCTTTACAGTTATGTGATAGTTCAGATTTTTAATATATAATCATAGAGACTAAAGTTTTCATCGCACAATAACCGAGTTTAATGGCGGGTGAAGATACGAGAAGACGTCTTTAGTTGGAGCGGGAAAAAGTTTTTTAACGTGTGAAGACTGAAAAGTGAAAATGTTGAAAGATTAAAAGGATTCTAAGAAAAGTTCTGCCGTGAAAAAATATAATTTTCCCTAAAATTACCAAATTTTAATTTAAAGTTTTGTTATCTGTATTCTTCTTGTTTCAAGCCACACATTCGCAATACCAGAAAAGTGACACGTGCCTTTCGATTTTCAAGTCCAAAATTAGGTACTCCTCTTACATTACCAACAAAAAGCCTCATTTTTGACTCCTTTCCGAGAATACCAAGGTTTCGTTGTATGATGCAAGCTAGCCTAATTGTGCTGAAACCTTTCTGTGGTCAATTTGATGAAAGATAACGTTAAATTAAGAAATTTAAAAACAACCCCCGATTAAAAATATTTAGGAAGATAAAACTCAAATTTTTCAGCACTGAGCGGGCTGATGATTATGAACTATAGCTAAGAACATGTTTGATAATGTCAGCTTTCAAAGAAAAAAACTAGTTCAAAAACCCGTTTGGATGCTACGATGCCACGGACAGACACACACACAGACAGACAGACACGTTAAATTTATAAAACCCCTATAAAAATAGCTCGATCTATAAACTAAACACAACTTTCTCATTTTAATCAAGCACATAATAACGCATGCATAACAGTACCATTAATCTGTGGTAGCGACACCGCGCGGCACGCGACCGACCGGTCCGGGTTCGATTCCCGATAACGTAATGAGAATTGTTAATTTATTTATATGTTAAAGTGTTGTAAGGACAGGCTCATTATACCAGCAAAATGTCCCCATGTAAGTGCCCCAGTGGGACACTCTTATCATCTGCGGTCCAAAAAGTTTTGCAAATATGAGAGCCAAAATTACACAGGACAAAGTTGAGCGTCTATCTAGGCCATGATGGATTAATATGATTGCTATAAGGATTTAGCAGCTTGTCAACAGTATGCACAATCAACGTCGGGAAATTAAAGACGAATACACACACTGCACACACATCTACAGCATGGGCCATCGTTGAGAGGTGGCTATCCTAGATAGTCCTCTAATATTGGTCTTATAGGCTCACTATTGAGATATGTCATATGACATATTTAATTAATCAATTGAAAATACTGATTAACGTGGAAAAGTGTACATACAGTAAGTGTATTATTAATATTTGAGGACTAACTTTTAATCCAGACAAGGAGAGGTAAGGGGCTCATTCTTACTTTAAAAATATAATAGTTAATTGATTTATTCCAGATGCAATTTGTATTAGATGAAAAGTAATTTGCGCAGGTGCAGGCGTGGCTTGATAATTAGGAAGTTCTAAATAAGACCTAAATGTCTTATTAATCATAATCATAATCTGAAAAATCTGAATGTGTTTGGAACGTACTGATATTACCTATATGGTGTTCTGGACATTTTGAAGTAATAATATGAAGATGACATTCAGATTATGAATTCTCAGAATCGTTCTGGATGTGTGTCCACCCTAATACTTAAACTACGCTACGTTAAGTAGCGTAGTTAGTACTAGTATTTTCTGTGTGATCTAAATGATAGTGATGTTACGAAACATCGATAGATTTTGCGTGCGTCTAGTTTACAGTGTTTTCGATAGTTTATTGTCGATAAACAACGCGTATCGATTTTAATGCACCATATCGATGTTCACGTGTCGCAACTATATATCGTTCGCGTTACTTTCAAATATTTACTTGACACCTTATGAATTATCGTATTTCATTCTGAAGGGCTAACACTGTATTAGAAAATACTACATGGTCGTATTTAAGTGGGCAACCATCAACAGTATATTGTTTGCTTTAATTATCACAAAGAAGTCGATCTCTAAGGAACATAATATTATTCTAAATTTTTTTAAAACCCCAGAATTTTAAGAACCTTAAGATCTTCAAATTCTGGTGGATTTATTAAATTTCAAAAAAAGTCGTTATTAATGCAAACACTACATTTATTTTTAGTAATCTCTTTTAAACAAATACCTCGTTTCAATTAACAATCATTTAAATGCATTTCTAACAAGAGTATCTTATAAGAAACCATTGCATTTAAGTGTAGTTACCAGCCCTATGCGTTTCACTCGTGACTTTATTATACCAAAACATAATTGGTTATTCATATCATCGGTTGGGTATGGTCAGTACGGTGTGTACTATTAAATAAACGTTTATTAAATTAATGATGCAACCCAGTTTTAATGGGCGTAGTGTTGGGCATGAGAATTTAAATATTTTCGTTCTATTCTGTATTTGAAACGTTTTTTTTTTATTGATCGCATCTATGACAGCTAATATTTCATGCAATTTATAAATGTACATTAGTGGCAATGCAGATTTTTGTAACGAAAAGCACTATCCAGAATAAGGAAAAGTTTTGGATGACGATTTTCAAAATGTAAATGTTACGTAAAGGCGAAAAGAATGGAGTTTGAGGAAAATTTACGTCAGTGATTGAAATACACAGGTCTTATTAAAAAGAGACCCATATATCGTTTTAATAAAAAAAAAATACTAGCAAAACAATTCCTAGATAAATACAGTCAATTTAATTTATTCACTGCGAAAACAGCACAATCTATGACGGTCGAGTTAAAAGTTGAAGAAACTTAAATCTTTTAATCAATTACAGTAACGACTGACATCACAATAGTGTATCGGGTTGCGATGGAAGATGAGATAGAGCCGATCGCCGACGATGCCGATAACTTTAATTATATTACGCTTATTATGGCTTATGTTTTTTTTTTTTTATTATTGTGGATGTGCAAGGTGTAAGTGTGCAACGGCAGTTTTTTTTTTTAATTTTACGTCAGAGAATGTAATTTTTAATTCAATCTTGCTTTTGAAACTTTTAAATTTTATCGATATTTCTGTAATTAAATCCCTAAATAACTCAATTAAAGTTTACATACAGATTATACCATGAATATTTAATGTTAATGACAGGTTATATAGGTCTACCAGAATCTGGTGGCAAATAGCGAGAAAATAAATTGACTGTAGCAATACCGGGGTAATTGGGATAAAACATTTTGATCCTTTTTTTTTTTCTTATAGCGGCTGATTCTATGTGTTAAACATGCAAATATAAAAAATTATCCAATGATCAAGGATATTTTTTGAAAATCTGCTGTCAAAAATTGCCATGAGATTCTGGTAGACCTATAATTTTGAATTTGTTCTATTTTTGAAAAATTATTTAAATTAATCCCAAAATATATGCTTATATTTTTTATTGTGGATGTGCAAGATGTAATGTGTGCAACGGTAGTTATTTTTTTTTTTAATTTTACGTCAGAGAATGTAATTTTTAATTCGTTCTTGCTTTTGAAACTTTTAAATTTTATCGATATTTCTGTAATTAAATCCCTAAATAACTCAATTATCAATTATTTCTCAATTATTAAACTCAATAACTCAAAGTTTAAGTACATACAGATTATACCAATACTTTTAATCTATCGACACTTAATCGTACATCACTATATAATGTCAATGACAGGTTATAGTTGTAAAATGATTAATGATTGTGGATAAGATACTGGGCAAAACTTTTAGTTTAATGTTTTGTCAAAATATTGTTACAAGATTACAATAATTACCCTTGCATTGCGTTGTGGATCTTTTTAGTAACCGAAAAGGTAAATTAATTAAAAACCTTTCGATGGATTAGACAGCCTACGACAGGTTTAGTCTTTTTTAAACCAAAAAGGCTACAAAAAAGGCTGAATCATCACGACATTCCTGTTTTAAGTTGAGCTAAGTTCTAAGGTACTAAGGCCCGAGCAACATCTAAACAATCGAAAACGTCACAACACCGCACGAAGCCGGCGCTTACAGTATTTTATAAACAATCTTTAAATCGCAACAAAGGCATCAATTACTTAAAGTAATTGTAATTATATTCTATCCGGCAATAAATAAGGCCCAACTAATAGATAGCGGCCATCTCCATACATCAGGCTGTGGGTATGACAAAACGATTACACGATAATAGACCTTATCGCGTAATGAATAGGGGTTAATAGATTTTTAATTTTCTGGCCGTAAATAAGAGGGGAGCGAATAAATTTCCCGTTGGCATATGAATACTGGTGGCACAATGGTGTGTCGGCGACGACGCGTAAATCCACGGGACACCACTATCACCTGTATCAGAAGCCAGCGGAAACATACGGAAGCTAATTTTGTAAGATACCGCAAAATTAATCGATTTTTCATCAATAAAATAATAATTTTCTGGCTGTACCTAGTTTTACTGCATCAAAAATGCAGTTCCGTAATTTTTTCTCAATTCTGGTTTCTTAATGTCAAACATCAAATCAGTAATCACATTTTCTTAAACGTGTTCCAAATAAGGGTAAGCAAAGCACAACGACAATAATTATTACAAATCCCTGCAAAATTACAATACAATGTTGAAGGAACGGAGTATAGAGATCACTAGTATCACAGAGTGACACAGATTCAAAAATAGAACTCTCGTGCAATTAAATTTATCGATAAATATTTCACCGCCCGCCTATAAATGTCGCTAGATCCGCGCGCGCGCATATTTTATCGATAAAATAGTAACGAGCGAGATATCGACAGGAGTACTATCTCAAGGCCACATTTCCGTACATCGGTGGTTTTAATGGGTCACATTAATTAACACGTATGCACGTCCGCCATAAATCTATCGATGTCGATGTCTCGATTGTCGATATATCGATATGTCGATAGTACGCGGCTGTTGCGCGGGTATAATTGTGTGATGTCCCAGCGCGATATTGTTGGCTGTACCGGTGGACCATGCGAGCTTATATAAATGTTAGGAGTTACTAAAGACTAGCCATTGCCAAACTGTCGTTTTAGTAGAACACTAGAAAAAGAATTCCGTCATTCTTCTTTACCGGCAGTGCCCCTGCCCACGTTCATTTGAAGCCTTGTCGGTCTATAATCTATATAGTGAATTATTTTTCTAGTGTTGTACACGCGCACGCCAAAACTAAAAGTAAGAAACTATTTTTGTAGTAGGTACATGGGCGTACCCAGGTAGGGGCAGGGGAGGAAATAAAAACGTGTTACCTACTCTGCGCAAAATTAAGTGTTGGAAACAAAATATATTTTCAGTCAGATTAATAAAAATCAATTGTCATGATTTTTTGTTTCAATATACCAGACCGACCATCTTCTCGAAACAGGTATGCTGCCCCCACCCCTTAGCTAAAATCCTGGGTACGCCCATGAGTAGGTATCTACAAAAATAGTTTCTTACCACAGAAATAGATCAAGATAGATACCGCATGTCCCACCATTTGTATGAAAACGAGCGTGTCACTTTTTTCCTACCTACTGTGACGTGCCGATTATAAGAAACGTGTCCATTATCTTGGCCAACGTTTCTATTTGCTTTCTACAGCTCAATACGGCACTTTTAGGCATTTAGGCATTTTTAAAATTCCGATTGACGTCCGATTCCGATAGCAGACTAAAGAACAGACTTTCGAAAGACGAGCTTTGCTCGTCGTTCGGGAACGCGATATGGCACATGAAGTACATACACATGCGGTATCTATCTTGATCTGTGTCTGTGTTTCTTACTAATAGGATAATATATTGCTGCAATGTTTTTACGCTAGACGGCAGCACCAGTATATACAATCAACAAACTTTTTTTTTTTCTTTTGACTAATCTGTTATGACGTGTGCAACATGTCGGATTTTGGTCGGATTGTTTACTATATAATATGTGCTATAGTAGCCCCCTCTGCTCCGACCTTTGCGTTATATTCCCTATTAGTGAGATTAAGCACTAAACTGCAAAAGATCTTTAAACATGATTCATATTTATAACCCTAAATCAAAATCATATTATTATGATTTTAAAAGCTTTTATTTAACTTGCTCTGTATGTATGTTCGGGTGAAATTTTGGAACTTAATTTTGAAGCAGATATATTTAACCGATTAAGCTGAAATTTTGCATACACGTTTAGTTTGGATTACAATGCACGATATGGTATGTGACATCACTCTAAATCCAATATGGCCGACCATCCAAGATGGCGAAATAGTTATTTTCTATGCAGTCCTACAATATGGATATTAAATGAAAGGGCTTTTTGAGAGTAACTCGAAAACGAATGTAATGATATTCTACATCCAATATGGCGGCTCATCCAAGATAGGGAAATAGTTATTTTTAATGCACTTCTGCAATATGGGTATCAAATGAAAGGGCTCATCGAGAGTAACTCGAAAATGAATGTAATGTCATTCTACATCCAATATGGCGGCTCATCCAAGATAGGGGAATAGTAATTTTTAAAGCACTTTTGCAATATGGGTATCAAATAAAAGGTCTCATCAATGAGTAAATTGAAAAGTCATAGAGTCAAGTCAAGTCAAGTCAAGTCAAGTCAAATCGTGTCGTGTCGTGTCATGACGTGTCGTGACGTGACGTGTCGTGTCGTGACGTGACGTGACGTGACGTGAAGTGTCGTGCTGTGTTGTGTCGTTTCATGTTATAACAAGTCATATCCAGCCGGGTTTTAGAAAATGCCCGGTTGAACCCGGTCACTTTTGTAAAGTTAAATTTAACTTTTTAGTCACGCAGAAATAAACGGAATATAGCAACTCGCTAAATATAGACACGGTATTTCACTGATCAAAATCAAGTACGATTTCTTAACGACTTAAGTTAATCAGATTTTTACAAATTCTTGAAACAAAACAAACTGCAATCAAACAGACTAAGAAATCTAGCCAGAGAATAACTTAAAAAACAAAAAATAAATAATAACCAAAAAACTTTTTGAAAAAAGCTTTTATTTAAATACCCAAAAAAAATTTTCCTTAAAAAAATAAAAATTTCAACAATTAAGTTATAACCAACTTTAATATATAATTGTGGTGCGGATAGGCAAATAAATTCTAATTAATTAGTCTAAGTCTAAGTAAATTAAATTTTTTAAGTAAGTATTAAGTTACCTCAATATATTATTATACTTTTTGCACGATAATAAAAGCTTGTCGCGAGACTTAACAATCTGTCAGTATTTAATAAATTTATTAAAATAAAAGAAATATAATATCAATTTACTCAATTAAATTGGTATTAGTTTATTTTCAAATCACGCGACAAGCTTTTCTTATCATGCAAATTGTATAATAATATATTGAGGTTATAACTTAATACTTAAAAATTTTAATTTTTTAAGGAGAAATTTATTTTTTTCTTTTTAGGGTATTTAAATAAAAGCTTTTTTTCAAAAAGTTTTTTGATTCTGTAAACACACGATTTTATGCGATTCAAGTTTTCAACAGTAACGCAGGAAGAGACAAGTGTAAAAAAAGTTATTTAGGAATTAATCGAGAAAGAATGGTGGTGCGGATAGGTAAATAAATTCTAATTAATTAGTCAACTATTACTTTTAAAACATCACACTTACTGTTTAAAGTCTTACTACTACTACTATTTTAATAATGTAAGTATAATTAGCCAAAAATAATTGTATTTATTTATACGTCTTATATAATTTATATCTAATTACAGGCTACGTCATTTTCTTAATTTATTTGTCTAGATTTTAAGTTATATTACCTAGCCTTTTCTCGATTCAATTACAACTCGAACCGAGAACTCGATTGTCTTTTTCTCGAACCTTACTCGACATCGATTGAGAGATTTAAATCCGATGATTGATCGTACACATAACTGTATGACGTTTAATGGCCCCAATAAAATAAGTCGATTGTATGGAGATAATTTTATCATTAACTAATTGAAATCGGTCGTCAACTTTACGACGACATTTCACGGCACTTACTCATGTCCTGTTATATTTTAGAATAACGCATAATAAAAGTCTTACTTAAGAAATAACAAAATATATTATACTAGATGACGCCCGCAACTCCGTTGCGCCAAAACTCGTTTATCGCGCGGGAACCGTACATTTTTCCGGGATAAAAAGTATATCCATGCCAAATTTCAGCAAAATCGGTTCAGTGGTTTGTGCGTGAAGAGGTAACAGACAGACAGACAGACAGACGGACAGACAGACAGACACACGTTCGCATTTATAATATTAATAAGTAAGGAAGTATGCATTACATTATTTTAAATAATTCAATCCTTTCAATTTTCCTTTCAATCTACAAAGTTTCTTTTTGTAGGATTTCAAACTTTTTGTTTTAAGTTTACGTGCGGTATTTTTTCCTAAAATATTACAAATGACTGTCATATTATATACATTATAATAATACATTATAATAATACATTTACTTGTCATCTCGCGGTGTAGCCGCCAACCGCGCGTTCGGGCGGACGCAAATAAATCGAGTCTTAAGGGGGCGACTAACCCAAAATTGTCGATTTTATAATTCATTTTTATACTTGAAAATAATCCCCAAATTGTTTCATTTTCTAAACATAGATACTACATTATACGAAAACACGATATCTTAAAATTTTCTCGATTGAAAAAAATCACAACGATGCATCTAATTGTCACAAATTTTTCATATATTGCCATAACCGTGCATATAACTAAGATAATATTTTAACACATTGTATAAAATTCTATCATTGAGAAACTGACGTAGCGGATTTTTAAAATGTTGTATATTTATCGAGTTATTGAGAAAAATCAAAAAACTAATTAATTGGCAATGAATCCACGTCGTCCTTTTTCACCTGGCATATAAAAGACGTGAGTGTGAAGAGAGAAGGACGATGTTTGATTTTTCGATGATTTGATTGACGATGAGAATATTTTTTTCACCAAGCCTTAATTCGTCCAGGCAAGATCAGGCCCTATCTGACCCTGGGCTATAAAAGAGTTTATGAGCGGAACAGAAGCGCAATCAGCCACAGTAAAGCCGATTGCAGCCATATGATTGACATACTGGTTGTTACTTTTACTATTGCCAATTGCTTTCTTCCCGTGCGGATTGTAACTCGAATGAGACTCTGATTGATACTTATTCTAGAAATCTATGTATAGAAGTTTTATTACTGAACGATTTTAATACTAGACCGTATGTAACGTTATGGCTAACTCATAAGGTTTATTTGAAGACAATTTTAAAACTGGCCAAATATGTTCAAACCCAATATTTGTATGACCTGTGGTACACTAACTCATTTACTTACAGGTTGAGGTTTATTTCGCGGAATATTGCTAAAAATAATAACATACTTTTTTTTTGACCTCTGGTCATTTATTTGTGAAGCAAGACGATTAATAAAAACGATGTTTTCTCTAAGAGCAGTTTCTTTCCTTTACAGTTAATGTAAATGATCTAACATCATGATCTTTTCAGATGTTCGAGACAGCTTTTCGAGAGGAGAAAACAAGGATTTTGCTATTGCTTGACGATACAAATTCTGCCTAATAGTAGAAAATTCTGTGAGCATTCCTATGAGTTCCTAACAAAAACATAAGAATACTGTTGGACCAAGCATGACCACTATAGAAAGGGTATCTTTCTTCGGTATTATACATTGACAGACTTCCCAAGAAATCTGTCATTCTGTCCCAGAAATCTGTCAGTGTATCTATTCTTTCGCATTTCTTTCTGCAAAGGCTGAAGTAATTAAGGCTTGGAAGCATAACAAACATCCTCGAGCCGCATTAAATTCCAGTTAAGAAAATTGCGTAGGAGTTAACGGACATATATTATAGCGCTAATGAGCTTTTGGGTGGGTGATGATGTATTCTATTCTACCTACAGCTGCTCTGATTAAGGAACGGCTTTCCCTACTTTTAGGCTAGTTTATACTAATAATATTATGCTTGAATGTGCTATAAAAATGTGTGAAATAGGCAGTATTTCGATTTTGGTTCCATTCTCATGTCTTGATGTATAAACATCAATGAATATTTCCCTTGGCGTCAAGTAATTTTGATAAAATTTGGCCGCTGATATCGAATCGAACACGTAAAAGGTATAATACATAACTAAGCTAAAAGTAGCTTACTTATGACAAATGTTAGGTACATACCTGCGAGATTTATTTTGCGTGTACGAAGTCGCGGGGAACAGCTAGTTGGTTATAAGATGCAAAATATTATTTATCTATCTATTACCTCCTTCACGCTTGAGTCCGGAAAAGGGTATAGGATAGTTTTATAACAACAACGATATAATTTTTCTGGTATTATAAAAGTGTGGTGTGAAATGACTCTAATGGCACTGATGCAATCAGGGAAGCTTGTAAACACTTCCTTTAATAACACAGTTTAAAGGAAACTATTTTAGAACTTGTTAGGAAAATAAAATAGCTGCCTTGAGGAGGGATATTTTTTTTTTTTTTTTTTAAACGGGCAAAAGGCCCACCACACATTCCCACCACTGCAACTCCTGTGTCGCCAGGATCAACAGTGGTAACCAACCACGAAAACCCTTTGATATGATCTCAGGGATGCCCGAGGGACAAGCTAAATCTGTCTTGGGACCCGCAACGAAATTAATCAGAAGAAATGTAGGAGGAGTAGGAGATATCCTATTTCCCTCCCCAAGCAAAGCGGGAGACAGCCAAAATTGTAATGACATTGATGTCCGAACAAAAGGGGGAAGCACCACGGGAAAAATAAATAATTATGCTTAATATAATATGCCTACTTCATAAAAAAAAAGACATTTATTTATAATGGCAAACTTGTGTTCGATTGTTTCCAATAGAATTTATGACAAAAACGTTTGAAAGCACGGAAATTCTTTGCGCTGCCTACGAGGTCATCGTAATATACGACTCCAGAGACACATTGGAGGCTGTTTAATAAATCAGTTCTTTCCTCATGCCAGAGACCGCACTCCCAGAGTATGTGATGAGCAGTTTGTTCTTGCGGGCTGTCTTCGGTCGAGCACTCGCAAAGAGGAGATGGAACTAACTTGAATCTATGAAGTTTAGCTTTAAAATTGCCGTGACCAGTTAGGAATTGTGCAACGCAATGATCTATTTCTATCCAATGCATGGCGAGACGTTCGCGAACTGAAGGAAAGAAATTGTACAGGTGCCGACCTTTAATAGATTTATCCCACCGATCCTGCCACTCGGATAAAAGATTTTGTAGTGTAATGTCTAGTGGTTCAAACAATCTATTCACCTTATTTCTGTCTCTCATGCTTAAGAAATCTGGGGTCGTAATTTTTTTATTTTTGTAATATAAAGCAGCTCGGCGCTGTATTTCCAAGTCTACAGGCAAAACACCCGACAGGACAGGAAGTGCTTCAGTACTGACCGTTCTATATGCCTTACATAGGAATATTAATGCGAGACGTTGGCTTTGTAAAAGTTTACGCCGGGCTGCGCCAATCGTAGCCCTATCTGCCCAGACCGGCGAGCCGTAGCATATTCTGCCTAAGTACGTGGCTGTATATATAGTTTTTAACGTTTTGAACGAGAGACCCCATGTAGATGTCGATATTTTAGTAAAACTATAGAAATTTATTTTTGCTTTCTCACCCGTTTGTATGATATGTTCTAAGAATGTGAATTTATTTTCTAAAATCAGTCCAAGATAACAGAGTGACTGTTTACGTTTGACACTTGTTTCGTTAAGTTTAATGCGAGGAGTTGATATAAGAGAGCCTTTTAAAAGAATTTGATAAGTTTTGTGTGCCGCAAATTCCAGACGATTTCTGTGACCCCAACTTGCAATTACGCTTAGGCACTTGTTAGCTTTAATCTCTATCTCAGTTCGCGTATTTCCTTCAACAATGAGGAACCCGTCGTCAGCATAGCCTACCAGATAACAGAGAGGCGGTAAAGGAATACACAGCAAATCGTCAAAAACTTATATTCCACAGGTATGACGATAGCACCGACCCCTGTGGGCAGCCGCGGGTTAGATCTTTGATATAGATGTAGTGACCGAGTCGTAGTTTAATAACGCCGTAACGGAAATACGATTGTAGTAAATAATAAATATTTCGGTAGCATCCTCTGTTCCGTAGCTTTAGTAGTAGCATCGGCCACCAGGTATTATCAAAAGCCCCTGCGATATCCAAAGATATACCTACCACGTAATTACATTCAGATGAGTTCACTATTTTTCTGACTTCGATTGCCGCATCGATTGTCGATTTTCCGGCGGTAAATCCAAATTGCTGTTTATTAAACTTCAGCCCGCCAGGTAGAAGGCGGGGCACAACCAGACGTTCTAATAATTTACCTAAACATGGTAGAAGTGTTATAGGCCGGTAAGATTTCGGGTCGTCAGGTGGCTTATCACCGGCTTTAGGAATTAATTTAATTGTGCCGATTCGCCAAATTTTTGGGAACGTGCCTTCTGCAATACATTTATTCAAAACTTCTAAGATCGCTGGTCCAGCCGTTAGACAAGCCTGCTTAATCATAATGTTAGAAATTTTGTCCTCGCCGGCGGACTTTTTTGTAGGTAATAAATTTACGGCTTTAATAAACTCATCGAGGGTAGGTAAGTCGGAAACCGGGGTGTTTACGGGGTCAAATAGTCGGTGTCGAATTTCACGGTGATGATCGTCGTCCAAGTCCGGCTCGTCGTCAGGAATCAATACGTCTATGTAGGCCTTAGCTGTGTCTTCTAAGCTGTGAGTATACGAGTTATTAATTTTTATATTCGAGATAAAGTGTGAAGCTGTAGTATTGTTCGGTTTTAATTCTCGATATAAAGAGGACCACGGGCCCTCCTTATCTAGTCTGTTGGCGGCGTTACGTAACATATTATTTTTCGCCAACACGACGGCGGCGCGATAGCGCGACCTTGAAGCTCTAAGGTCGGCTAAACAAGAAACAAAGTAAACGTCTGATGGACCGAGTCCCTGTCTACGAATGATTTTAATTTTTCGTCTGGCTCTTCTAAACTCCCTGCGTAAGCTGTATAAATTATCGTGCCACCATTTACAACTTCTGTCCGTCTTAATCGGTTTTCGACCTAGGGCAATATCGGCGCAGTAAATAGCGCAGTAATTAATAATAATGAGGAGGGATATATTATCACAACCTAAATGAAACTCGGTGTGTTATAAAGAATTTTTCGTTGTCTTATATAATAATTATGGAGGACCTTAATCACTTACCATGATGTAAGGAAAGAAAAATCAGAACTTTGAAAATGGGATTATTGTCCTAAGTATATAAATAATATCCAGCCTATGTAAATTTAAAAAAAAGAGTTGGATGATGCTCTCAAGGAAGATAATTGTATGTTCCATTGTAAGCACTATAGCTATAATTATTAAATTGATTTTGTAGCTTTTCAAACAAAAGAAAGAATACGGTACCTACATAATATGATCTCTATTGTCTACCTGCCTGCCTTCGCCACTCGTCCCTAGTCTACTTAAAGTCTAACTGACTTCTTAAAAAAATATTTCAATTGAAACCACAAGTTTCCATGATAAAAGCATTCCCACAAATCTTTATTAATGCGCAATTTCTAAGCAAGCCAACTCTAAATTATGTTAAGCCAATATTAATTTCACTAAGTTAATTCAATAGCTTTTACACTATTAATTTTCATATGAATATCCATGCTAGGTCCCAATAGGTTTATAGCTTGAATGTGGTCTAGATATTAGCATATACAACTCCCTGATAACGGAATAGGACTACCAATGATCTAAATGACTAGATAGATTATGATTCAACTTCGAAAATTAAAAAAATTATGGATAGAAAAAATGAAGATTGGAAAAACCGGCCAAGTGCGAGTTGGACTCGCCTATGAAGGGTTCCGCAGCAGCAATAAGGTTTATTTTTATGAAATTAAAAGGTTTTTGATTTATTTTTATATTTCAGTTGATTTAATGAAAGTTAAATTAAGTTTACCATTTATGGCGTATAAAAAAAAACTACTTGTTAGATTTCGTTCAAACCAATTTTCGTTGGTAGTTTTTATAGTAAAGTACATCATATATTTTTTTCAGACTTATCATGCCCCTACTTTAGAAGTTAGAGGGGGGGGCACACATTTTACCAATTTGGAAGAGTCTCTCTCGCAAACTATTCAGGTTAGAAAAAAATGATATTAGAAACCTCAATATGATTTTTGAAGACCTATTCATAGATACCCTACACGCATAGGTTAGATGAAAAAAAATTTTTTTTGATTCAGTTGTACCTATGGGGACCCCTAAAATTTTTAATAATTTTTCCATTTTTGTATCAAAATCTTAATGCGGTTCACAGACTACATCTACTTACCAAATTTCAATAGTATAGCTCTTATAGTTTCGGAGAAAAGTGGCTGTGACATACGGACAGACAGACAGACAGACATGACGAATCTATAAGGGTTCCGTTTTTTGCCATTTGGCTACGGAACCCTAAAAAAGGGGATGCTGTAAGCCAATTTGTCGTCGTAAATTACTACCATGTTTGAAGAAGGTGTGGAAATTCTCATATTAACCGATAGGTCTGTAAAGATGAGAATTTCCAAGGATCTACTTAGAGTATGCTTAGAGTAATACTTTGATGACCGTTGACATTATTATGAAACCACTGTCACTCAAAATGTCACCAGAATAAGTTTTCATTTCGGTTTTGGGTCAAAAAAACTTAGTGTGGTATATGCACCTTTTAATAGCTATGTCAGTTATTATCATCCCAAAAGTTATACAACAAAAATTGTGTAACCGACCCGAGTATGACAACCATTAGTCAATTAAAAGGACGACTTGGTGTGTATTTTGAAGAACTTTTTTTTCACTTACTTTCTCTCCATAGTCTGGTATTTCAATGACACAGGTATAATTTTACTTCTTTTTTTCGTAAACCGATCTTGCCGTATAGATCAGTGGGTGCCTCAAAGCATTTGCTCTTACGGTTGGCAGTACACACTATAACGTATTACCAACATTACAGAACATTACCGATAAATTAAGGCTATTATACACCTACGTTTTACGCGATTCTCTTATTAAAGCGCTAAATTGAATCGGTTATATATCTAATAACGCGTGGGCGGATTGCAAATAATTCTAAATTCATATAAGCTATTTAAATGTCAACGTTGGCATTACCGCTCCTACGACGTGTTTGTGATTGCCGGCCTTGTTTATGATCGTCGATTCGCGCCATAAACAACGAGTGTTTTCTTGTAATGTAATAATTGGGCGTATGATT
The DNA here is from genome assembly GCA_905187585.1 of Cyaniris semiargus. Lineage (NCBI taxonomy): Eukaryota > Metazoa > Arthropoda > Insecta > Lepidoptera > Lycaenidae > Cyaniris > Cyaniris semiargus. The sequence continues at coordinate 3,244,396 of LR994564.1, read as the reverse complement.
CACCGATGATAATGAAGTGTCTGATTAGTCCAAATGAAGATAGTGATGAGACAATAAGTTTATCTTTATGTTATTCAATGCACAATGTATTATTTAAGTGAAACTTCTTTAACAGCAATGTATGCTTATTTGGGGTGACAGGACACGGGGACTAATCGAAAAATCGTAAGACGAAGGGAGAGTAGACCGCCAGTATGGAGATGTAAGATGAAAATGTTCGCTTGCATTTTTTTTTTTACTTCTGCCGATATTTCACTTTCCAGGAGTGCAACTTTTTTTTACTTTGTGTTGTATCCATCCCGTTTAAAAATGATATCCAGCCAAAAATGCCAAAACATCACGTTTGTTGTATGGACGCCGCTCTGAAATATACACAATCTGTTAAAAATTTCAGAAGTCTATAGCGGTTCTTGAGATACAGCCTGGAGATAGACCGACGGTCAGACAGAATAGGATCCCGTTTTTACCCTTTGGGTACGGAACCCTAAAAACAACTAAACTAAAGACCACCTGCATTTCAATTGACCGCTATCTGCGATCATCTGACTCACACATTGTAAATTAAGCTATAACAGCAGAATAGATTGCAAATCAAGGAAGCTGAGCTGGCCCAATTACTAATTGAAATTATATTAAGTAACCATTGTAGTTATTGTACTGTTGATTACTCGACATAGGTTATACCACTGCCTACTGTGTTCGCAATTTGATTTTAGGCTCTATAAATTGTTTATTTTCAAGATTTGTTGCATTATTTATAACTAGATGAAGCCTCCGTTGCGCCAAAATCCGTTTATCGCACGGGAACTTTACATTTTTCCAGGATAAAAAATATCCTATATGCTATTTTCCTGTGTCACCTGGACTCAAAGTAACAAAATCGTTCCAGCGATTTGGGCGTGAAGAGGTAGTAGAAGAGGCGAGTAGAAGCAGACAGACAGCCACACACTTCGCATATTTTATAATATTAGTATGGATTAATGTTAAATTATTATTTATAGTAAATTAGTTAAGCGTCAGTTCAGGTCATGTGGACCTGATCGAAAATTCGTAAGACAAAGAGAAGAGATCTCCGGCACGGCGTAGCAGAAGCTGTAGTATTTATCTCTTTTTACACCGAATGGCAAAAATGTATGCTTGCTCCTGCACTCGAGGTGCAACCCGTTTTTTTTTTTATTTCGTCTTCCAAGTAACTAAAAAAACTGGTTAAGTCAGGTCCTTTTCCAATCAACTTGTTAAAATCCAGAAGCCGTTTGCTACGCTAATAATCGTAAAATATATACAACTTATCATTTACGAATAACAACGATGGATGTGTAAACTCTGATAAGTTTTTAAGGCCTTTATTAAAATTCTTATTTACTTGTATAAAGCGGATAAAAAAAGTTTGTTAAGTTCCGTACATATTACACAATAATATAATTATATTCGATACTACGCTAATCTGGACTATTATTATATTAAGTTGATCCCACCCTCTATTTCCTGGCCTAGTAACCTCACTCGTATGAAAAGAGGGTCAACCCTCCTTTTCGTCCCTCTAGGCTAAAGTCTAGAAATAGCCAATAGTTCTTTTAAAATATAGAGGAACCATCTAAAAATGTGTTTTTGGTCGGGTTCTATTTCCTGGCCTAGTAACCTCACTCGTATGAGGAATGAAAAGAGGGTCAACCCCCCTTTTCGCGCCCCTAGGCTAGAGTTTAGAAATAGCCAATAGAGGAACCATCTAAAAATGTGTTTTTGGTCGGGTTATGTCTAGTATTAACTAGTCTTGGTCATGATCTCTCGACTGAGCATTTGACATGCTAGCTATAGCTATTATAGCCCCAAATAATAACGAATGTCCACCATCTACCGATGAATCAATTTCTTTGATAGTGCCATCGAAGAAATTGATTCATAGGCAGTTGACGGACCTACGTAATTTGGTTGGATTATGTCAATTCAATGTAAGTCGTGATCTGTTGGTGGGCTTGACATAACTCGACCAAACTACGTAGGTCAGCCATCTGCTTATCAATCAATTTCTCCGACAGTACATCTAACATTCAAAGAAGTTCACAAAAACAAGACCTAGATAAAAACAGTTATATTTATGCCTGGCATCCATCAGCACTAACGAGACTTTCCATATGCATAGGCCATAACTAACTTCCCCACAACTCATACTGTTGACGGCTTTGCATATGCAATTTTTATGATTTGTTACCGGAAATCTTGGGATTATTAAGATGTAAGTAAAGAAGACAGGTCGCATGCAAAAGTCTCCGAAATTATTGGACTAATTTTGTTGTTAGAAATAGATATAGAGACCACGCAAAAGGAAAAAGAAGATCCCGCAAGCTCATTTTCTAGCGACTCTTTACGAGCTAGGAAAAATGTATTACCTAAATAATATTACATAAAAAGATTGAGTGATAAATAGAGGAGATTTTTTAAAATTACATCCCAAAGGGGTAAAAAAAAGGGATCAAATACTTTCACGTATTCGAAGAAACGGGAAAAGTAAATAATATTATGCAAATCAAGCTATAATCTGAATAACAAGTTTAGAGTAAAACAATCGCAATAGGCTAGGACTTAAGCGATATATTATCATTTATCAGGCACGAGCGCTTGCGCCACTGATAATCTCCTCTGGCTCTCTATATATCTAGACCAGCGCGCAGCTACTTCATATTATTGTTTTAATGTAACTTCTTACGTCAAATATTTTATTTGCTCCTTCCCACGAAGTCGCTCGCTTATAATAGTACCTTTTTCTGATAAACAAAATCTAAAACGCACGTAACGAGGGTATTTTTTTTTAACTCCTAACTTCACCCCTAACTAAGGGTGAAATTCTGAAAAACCATTTGTAAGTATACTTTAACAAAACAACTAAAACTTATAATTAAAAAAAACAGAAAACATAAAAATGTTATTAAAGTACAAAAATAATAAGCTCTGGTGAGTTTATTACTTTATGGAGGATTATGACTATATAATATGTGTATTACTACCAATGTATATGCCCATTGCCCAGTATAAAGGCAGAATACGTTCCAGTAAGGTCTTCCGCATTACATTCCATTCACGTCTGTAATAACTTCGCATCAGCCGTGTCGTGTAATACACACTATTGTGGGGCTAGTGTGTATCGAAACGAATTTGGAAATCAACTTGGACTGTAGAGACATTCTGCTAAAGATGCCTAACAAAGTTCGTTTCTCTATGGAAATTGAACATTTTTTTATTGGCTTGTATAGTTTTTTCTTGGCTCTTTTCCTACCCCTCTTTCATTCTACTTTGCCTTCAAGGATTGTCCTTATAAAATATGACGTGTATATTTTCTTAAGACATTAGTAGCTTTTTTAACCCCCGAAAAAACAGAGGGGTGTTATAAGTTTGACGTGTCTGTCTGTCTGTTTGTCTGTCGTTCCGTGTATGTGTCTGTCCATAGCATCATATTCGTAGTATTTAAACGGGTGAACTGATTCTGATCTAGTTTTGAAACCGCCTTCAAAAAAGAGGAGGTTATTTTTGTTTGAAAACTGACATTATCGAGCGTTTTTTTAGCTATAGTTTATCATCAACAGCCCGCTCAGTGTTGAAAAATTTTAGTTTGATGTACTCTAAAGTTTTGAATCGGGGGTTGTTTTAAATTCCTTAATTTAACGTTATTCCCTTTCATATTATTTTGAAGCCTACTACATAGTAGAATTATAGAAATAAATGCAGAAAGGCTTATTGATACATATCAAACTACTTTACTATCACTACTATAATTCGTTTAATACAAAATCAGCACAACTCCGCCATGATACATGGATGTATCAGACATTAAGGAGTATTTATGCCGCGTTCGGCACAGAATGTGCTAAAGCCTACTATAACTTTACATAAGCTATGTTCGACATATTTTACACTAGCCTAGAATTCTGAGCCCATGAGCATAGGCGTGATAAGGTGTTTTAAAATCAAATATATTTTGTGTACATGATATTCTATTTACATAAAGACGTTTATGAAGAAAAATAATCGTTATGCTAGAGAAAAAATCATCTTCAATCATAGTAAAGAGATATTTTTTAGCTCTGAGTATGACATTTTTTAACTAAATGTCCATACTAAGCAGTCAATCGTGTACCCATAATATCTACAGTTTACTCTAAAACACCTCATTGCATAATTTATAGCTATGTTATGGCATTTAGAGACAAAAAGCATGTCCAAAAAAACTTTTATTTTGGCATAAACGTTAATGGCCACTTGTACGATGTTAAATGTGTAAGTGAATCTGTGATAGAGAGCGTTGTTAATATCTTTTAATAACATTTCAATTTTTCAACAATTTTCCATGTGTAAAGTTTATATGACAAACACATTCGACTGTACGAAAATTCTAATAAACCGTAAATTTTTGCTCAGCTTATTTGATAAAAATAGATTAGCTAATTTAGCTACTAATGCCCTTCAGAAAATGAATACGGCACACTTAAACAAGAGATTTGACTTGCCAAATTAATCATACATCATAACACTGGCACGCTGTCATCAAGTAGGCGTTGGAGCTGTGTCAATCATAATGTTATGTTAATTACACTATTATGTTGAGTGACAGTGATGCGCATGCACTGGCAGGCATCGCTGGCATAAGCTTGTTAGCAAATGCAAAACTTATCTATACTTAATTATATTAAGATATTTGGTTCCTTGCATCGAATTGGCTCCGAAATAACTCCAATTTCATGAAATTTTGCATAGATAAACTACGAGGAATAGGCTACTTTTCACTATGAGAGTACATTGTACATTGTACAGTTCCAGTAAGGTCTCATTTTGAGCGTAATAAATTGTGGGAAAATCTATTAAGCTAGTAACTACGAATACTAAAAACTAAGGAAACGTAACTCCCATACTATTACCGTTTTAAATTTGGTTCCTTTCGAACTGTCATGTAACGTAAGCCTGATACCGCTGAAGGCCACCTAAATATTGTAGTACGGGAGCCCTAGAACAATTTTTTTTAATTACTATCAAGCTAATTTTTTGTGAATAGCTTCATTTTGATAAGACGAACAACATATTATAGGGTTGTGTAATCAACAAAACTTGGTTGACTACTGAACCCTAAAACGGAACCCTAACCTCCTAGCTGGTTTTTTTTGTATACTGATAGGTTAATAGTTATATAATTTAAGAGTAACATTGTCCTACAAATAGAACAATCCATATTTTAGGACCATCAAGTCAAAGTATGAAATCCTTTCTATTTCTGTTGGCTACCACTTTCAAGATTTTTCGCAGATAAAAATGTTGTTCGTCTTATCAAAATGAAGCTACTCACAAAAAATTAGCTTGATAGTAATAAAAAAAAATTGTTCTAGGGCTCCCGTACTATTGCAAATGTATTGAAAATGTGTACAGGTACACATTTTTGACAAGTATTGTAGAACATGTTTTTTGATGGAGTTACTTTTCCTTAGTTTTATTATTCGTAGGCCAGTAATAATAATCGTCACTGACAGTTTTCATAGGGCTTTTGAATTTTGTCGCCGAAATCTTTGTCATCTTGATATTCCCGTGATTTCGGCATGGTAGGTGCTGTTAGACCTTAGAATTTGAGTTTTTGTGGGTAGAGCGTCCACTTATCATCTTTTCGGGCGCAACGAGTCCTACATATCTGCAGTATATTACCAATTATGACTATAAGAAAATGCAGGGTTCCAGCGAGTTCTTTTTCGCAATCAATCAAATTTATTATACAATAGTAATCATAATCTTCTCTGAGTCAGAGACTCTGACAGTCATCTCTAGGACGTTTTCATTTCTATTATCATCTTACTTAGGGTCTGATTATACGGGGTAATCAAAGTAGAGTGGCGAGACGGTGCTCTAGGCCGAGAACACTGTCTCGCCATTCTACTCGGTAGGTGTAATCAGGTCCTTACATGAATCTCTCGGGCTAATAGCCAGTAGATCCTGCTACTGGAGCACTCGCGTGCCAGCGCTAACGAGGCTGGATATCTCTATCGATGTCGTGTGGTGGCGCGATATATCGCCCATTAACCACAAGACAATCGCCGCCTTAATAAAAGGTTACACAATACGGGTACCTGTTACATTTTATGTACGGCGACCACACTGTTGGGAGATTGGAGGATGATTTTTGTTTTTTTTTTTCTTTTCAAAATCTTTTTTTTTTTATATTAAATTATTTAGCTAATTTTTTGTTGTATTCAATACTACAAATATTAAATACTACGAAAAGTTACTGAGTCAAAAATGATTCTACAAAATGCACACCTAGGTTTGCATTTTGTGTAACCTTCGCTGTTTCAGTTGGTTTTCAAACTCCCGTCGGTCATACAAAATTTAAATGCCCTACGTAACTTGAGTCATATTTGAGTGTCAAATGTATAAGAGTTACTTGTGTATACTGTATTATTTTTCGAGGGTAACTATTTTTTATTTTTATTTTATTTTATTTGGAAAACAAACAGTGATACAATACTAAGTTACATATTGAGTAGGTTTTAGTACGCCATTTACATATTGTTTTCACATAAAGCTAACTGTAAAGTTATTGTAAAGAGGGTATAATAATAATAATTAATGAAACAACTTTTAAAAGTTACTTTAATAATGCAAGCATTTCATCCAACATTTTCAATTTCACATGAAAAATCATTATCAATTACAGCAAATATACTATTGAAGCAAAAGTTATTTCTGAAGATGATACGTTTTATGCCAGACCATCCGACTTCTTAATAACATACGGGACTTAAACATGCACGGACTAAATTAAAGCTTATCTTGGAACTGGGAGAAATAGAACGATCGGAATAACATTAATAAACGTATTCTATTTAAATGTAATAATATGATATTTTATATTGAAATTATTTAAATTGGCTCGGAGTGCGTCTTTAATAGTGGTAGCACAGATTTGTGTCAATTTAATGTAATATTAGGGTAATGAGTGTAATTGTAGAGCAGTGGTCGCTCGTGCGCTTAAAATACGTGTGGCATTTCAAGTATTTTGTAAAAGAATAGCTGTTTTAAAAGGATTAATATCAATTTCAAAAAAGGCTGTTAAATATGTAAGTTGATATAATTGCTTAATTATTTATTCATGACAATATTTCAGTAACATAAGGCATCGCTAAATGTCATGGTATTTGCAATGCTTTATGTAAAATCCCATACATTTTTTACATCTTACTTCGCAATCGAAACTGGCGAATGCATTTTGAGTAAGCACTCTGATGTAGTGACACCATCTCAAAATATTTTCACCGGAACATAACAATTACCAGAAAGTGACCAAGTCCCGATCAGTCCATTAACGCGTGATCACATGGTCACTCTATTACCTGCTGGTACGGTTCGATTACGGGCGCGGCACGGCGCGGGGAGGGGGGTGTCCGCGCCCGTGGGCGAGCGGTAGCGCCCACGGTACCGAAGGACAATGTACCGTAACAGAAACATCTTATACAGCGTGATCACGAATGTCCAGTACTAAAAGGGACTTTCACTTTGACACTGAAAAATTTTATAGTACGATCTTTTATTGACTGCAAATCCCCACTAATTAAATAGTTATGGTCGAAAAATAACATTGGAAGCAAATAAATCCTAAATAAAAAATATATTATGTAAAGGTCTACCAGAATCTGATGGCAAAAAGTGAGAAAATAAATTGACTCTAGCAATACTGGGGTAATTGGAATAAAATATTTTGATCCTTTTTTTTTCTTATAGCGGCTGATTCTGTGTGTTAAACATGGAAATATAAAAATTTATCCAATGATCAAGGATATTTTTTGAAAATCAGCTGTCAAAAATTGCCATCAGATTCTGGTAGACCTTTACATAATATATTTTTTATTTAGGATATATTTGCTTCCAATGTTATTTTTCGACCATAACTATTTAATTAGTGGGGATTTACACTATTCTGTCCGTCTGACCACTTATACAGACTGGATATAAAACATGCTGTTGTATTCATCTGTAGAGATTAAGGCGTTTATAACTTAGCGAATATAAAAATTATTACACTACTCAACATCAGTATTTTTTATTCAAGTTTAAATTTAGATCTCTGTGGTACCCGTCAATAAAATGCTCAAAACCTACACACCCTGTACGTGGTCCCGTATTTCCATTTCGCATTATATAGGGTACCAGGTAACACCTGATTATCTGCACATTGTGCACGCGCATGACCAGCCAATACCATTAGCCGCTATTGTGCAGTGTTGCCAACATTGTCATAATTGTCATTGCATATGCGTCCATTGCATCATTGCAGTGATTAGTCACAAATTTTAAACCACGTCTTCCGAGTACTTGGGCGATTGGGCCCAAGGTTCTTGGGCCCAGTGGGCCCAATGACTAGATATGAATGAATTCATACTTTGAATTGATGGTCCTAAAATATGGACTGTTTTAGTTGTAGGACAATGTTTCTCTTAAATTATATAAGTAATAACCTATCAATATACAAAAAATCAGCTCGTTAGTGTTCCGTTATAGGGTCCTGTAATCAACAAAACTTGGTTGACTACTGAACCCTAAAACGGAGCCCTAACAAGCTGATTTTTTGTATATTGATAGGTTAATAGTTATATAATTTAAGAGTAACATTGTCCTACAAATAGAACAATCCATATTTTGGAACCATCAAATCAAAATATGAAATCCTTTCTATCTCTGTTAGCTACCACTGTTAAAATAAAAATGTATGAAAATGTTGTTCGTCTTATCAAAATGAAGCTACTCACAAAAAAATTAGCTTGATAATAATAAAAAAAAATTGTTCTAGGGCTCCCGTACTAATATGTTTGGATACAAGATATTAGTTTTGAAATTGCCTTATTGTCACATTGCAAAGGAAACTGATAAGACAGATTCGAAATTGCACTGCGTCGTAGTAATGATATGACAGAAATTACTTTGTCATATTGTAATTCTCATTGTGTGCTCAAATACAATAATTTAGTTTTGGTATTGCTCAATTAAAATAACAATTCATAACTCTTAATCAATACCCAGTAAGGGGCTGTTTCACCACTTCCTGATAAGTTCTGGATCTGTCAAATAAGTTGTGGATACCTATCTGGAACTTTATCAGAAAGTGGTGAAACAGGCCCAACTCTCGTAAAATAGCTTTAAATGTGATGTATCTGATTATGAAATTTCAATCAAAATGATTGGCATGTTAGAGCTATAAAAATAGAGATATAAAAATGCGAAAAATGCATTTTTATATCATAATTCATACAGATCTTTCATCTGAAATCTTCTCGCTTATTTATGTCAAACACGTACCCACAAAATCACAAGAAAATTAACTCTGTAGATGTCGTAGTATTCGGTTCAGTTCGTAATAGTATTCAGGAGAATACAAACCTTGTGATTGTTATAAGAGCTAGAAGGACGATTATTATATAGACTTAAATCCATACTAATATTATAAATGCGAAAGTGTGTCTGTCTGTCTGTTACCTCTTCACGCCCAAACCACTGAACCGATTTTGCTGAAATTTGGCATAGAGATACTTTGAGTCCCGGGAAAGGACATAGGATACTTTTTATCCCGGAAAAATGTACGGTTCCCGCGCGATAAACGAATTTTGGTGCAACGGAGTTGCGGGCGTCATCTAGTTTAATATATTGCGCAAATATAGTTGCACAATCCACACGTCCAGCTCTGCGATCACGACTAGATCCCTAGATTGTCTAGATTGTACTTTCGCGCTTTACTTTTTACGAGCTTACGCAAGAGCTTTGTTGTAGCGTGTGTTGTTGTATAGGTCTACCAGAATCTGATGGCAATTTTTGACAGCAGATTTTCAAAAAATATCCTTGATCATTGGATAAATTTTTATATTTGCATGTTTAACACACAGAATCAGCCGCTATAAGAAAAAAAAGGATCAAAATGTTTTATTCCAATTACCCCGGTATTGCTAGAGTCAATTTATTTTCTCACTTTTTGCCATCAGATTCTGGTAGACCTATGATTGGTACGATGATAGAGCGAATAGTCTTATAGTATCTAGGAGTACGGTAGTGCCCTCGTCAAAATAAGAGCAAGGGCCTAGCCACTTTGTCTGTAATACATAAACCATAATTATTATACTATTAGGGAAGTTGATACATTAGCAGATGACGGACCTATGTAATTTGGTCGCGTTATGTCAAACCCAGCCGCAGGATCACGACTAAAACATTGAATTGACATAATCTGACCAAATGACGTAAGATCTGTCAACTGCCTAATGAATCAATTTCCTCGATGGTAAAACATGGAAGAAGAAAACGCATTTTTTTACTACTTACCTTATGGCCAGGTAACAAAGCCAAATGATGTTTAGAATAAGATGAAGAGTCAGAAGTTGGCTTTAATTTGGCTGCTTTAGTTCTAAATTATGCCATGCGCCTTACGACTTCCCTAGATTGAGCTGTAGTTTGAACAGCCTCAGTTTGTAGCAGCAGAACCGTGGGAGAGCTATGCTTCGGCACGAATGGGCCGGCTCGACCGAAGAAATACCACGTTCTCACAGAAAACCGGCGTGAAACAGCGCTTGCGCTGTATTTCGCCAAGTGAGTGAGTTTACCGGAGGCCCAATCCCCTACCCTATTCCCTTCCCTTCCCTCCCCTATTCTCTTCTCTTCCCATCCCTACCCTCCCCTATTACCCTATTCCCTCTTAAAAGACCGGCAACGCACCTGCAGCTCTTCTGATGCTGCGAGTGTCCATGGGCGACGGAAGTTGCTTTCCATCAGGTGACCCGTTTGCTCGTTTGCCCCCTTATTTCATAAAAAAAAGAACCTATTTACTTATTTTTGGCCAGAGTTTAGTGCCCATTCAAAATTACTTTACCTCGACGACTCTGCGAGAATAATCTTTACGTTATCGGGATAAAAGCCCTCTCAGAGGTAAAACACCCCTGAACGGGAAGTGGTATCGTGAGCTCGGCAGTTGTCCGCAGGGCGCTATCGCTAGCACACATTCGCTCTTTATTAGCAATTCCAATACGAGAAAGCTATATTGTGGTCACATAAGTACTGCGCGTGCGCACTATGCGACAATAATTCCCTTTTCTATTTCTGAAGTTTTTCGACAGGAGTTTATCTAGTAAACGATGTTGTTTATTGGTGAATTGATAAAGCTCCAGTTAAGCCCGGCCGCATATTGTCCGAATTTCTGATCAGAAACATTTGAACGTCCGCCGGACCGCCACTCCGCACACTATCCGAAATTTCCTTCCGGCGAGTTCGAGCTCACTCGGCTCAGTACAAAATGTAAGAGAGAGCGCGATCCGATTTTCTGATCAGAAACATTTGAACTGCTACCGATCGACGTCATCTGATATAAAATTTCGGACGCCCGCCGGAACGCAATTAAAAATTTCTGTCATCCGATAGACGGCATCTGACAACTCATCCGGACCAGACGTCAGACACAAAACATATGAGCAGAGTGCGTTCCGGCGGGCGTCTGACATTATGTGTCAGATGACGTCGATCGGATGGCAGTTCAAATGTTTCTGATCAGAAATTCGGACAATATGCGGCCAGGCTAAAACAGACTGGGCTGACGCAAGCGACACATATGTGAGCTCGTTGAGATCTTTCACATATGACTACATGCTAGAGATGGCTATATAGTTCAGAAACATTATTCAGTTTTTAGGAAAGACTACCCGAAGCAACGGAGTCTAATAAAGTTTATAATATTATATCTATACTATAATATTATAAAGCGGAAGAGTTTGTTAGTTTGTTTGTTTGTTAGTTTGTTTGTTTGTTTGAACGCGCTAATCTCAGGAACTACTGGTCCGATTTGAAAAATTCTTTCAGTGTTAGATAGCCCATTTATTGAAGAAGGCTATAGGCTATATAAAATCACGTTTTGACTTTTAGGAGCGAAGAAACAGAGGAAAATCTGAAAAAAGCGGGGAAAATTATTCATCTTTGAGAGCTTCCGTTGCGTGCGCTGCAAAAACAGTCCAAGATACCAAAAAAATATGTATGAAAGAATTATTCTTCTTTAAAATATGATCTAAAAAAATGTCCGTGATAGAACATGTGTATCTTTTAAGATTAACTCATCATAATCGTTTTTATATGGTCTAAGAATCAAATATGGTCGAAATGAATGCATTAATGAAATAGACGCAGACGAAGTCGTGGGTAACAGCTATAATTTATGAAGCTGAGGAAGTTGTTCGCCAAAATAAATATAACACCCATAATAACTATTCCACGCGAACGAAGTCGCGGGCACAGCTAGTAATATAGAGAAGAGGAAGAAATCCTGTGAAGACTGCTGCCAATATATCAGTAGTACGTCGTACACAGATAAGGCCTGATTAGACCTACCGAGTGGCGAGACACTGCTCTCAGCCGAGCACTCGTATGTATAATAATTATATTGTGGACTAGCTGTCCCGGCAAACGTTGTTTTGCCTGTTTTCCCTGTTTTCCTGCTTTTCTCTTGAAGTTTTTTTTTTATTTTTTTTTTCCATAAACCTCACGGAGCCCGAGACCTTTCCAACGAATGCAAAAACGTGGAAATCGGTTCGTGCGTTCTGGAGTTATAGCGTCAGGAAGGAAAACCCGACTTATTTTTATATATTAGATATTGTGGTCGGCCGACGGCTTCGCCACTCTACTCAGTAGATGTAATTAAGCTCATACAGAGGGTCGACTTTCCGATAGTCGATCAACCGAACGCTAAACTGCACGTTACTTCACTTCGTAAAATATGCCACAATAATATTCAAATTTCTACGCAAATTTTCCATGTGTTAGTCGCGCAGTGCGCACACGCAGGTTTATCACACAGATATTATTACAGATAGCGTTTTAATAGAATACCGGAGTTGCAGTTAACAGTTATGGCCCGTAAAATGGTTGGCGCAACCAGCCCCATATGTCTGACAAATCGACCGATTTAAGGATTATTGAGCATTTACATTTACATGCGCGTATGTAATGGGGTCTTATATAAATTGTTGCGACTTTATAAGCCTAGGAATGAGTTTATGAGTTTAGAAATCAGCATCGACATCATCTCGAGTTCTTACATACCTACTGGGATATTACTTTTACTGGTCTACAAGCATCTTTTGACGTGTTTAAAATCTGAATAACGCCGCCATCTTGCAAAATGTAACTGGAAACTTTAGAGACCTTGTTTTGTACCCAATGTCATAAAAGTTGAACTTTAAAGCTGTAAGCAATGATAAAGCATTGCTCTCGCTTCACTTCACCTTCAGAGATAGACTGATTAATTTATGGCAGTAAGTTTGACAACTACAGCGACAACTGCCTTGCATCTTTACCCCAGTGACAATGTCTGGAGCCATGACAGATCCCTGAAGGTATGTCTGAATAACAATATTTTGTCAATCGTTTTGTCTCTATTTCCAAAGCTTAAAACTTAGTTTCTTATGTCAATGGAAACTACTTACCAGCAATCCTAATGTTTGCTATGCTTACCTAAAAATAACATCGAAGGTAAACTTACTTGACCTATGCAATTACAGTAATGGATGTCATTATTATTTTTTGCTGTAAATAGGAAATTCTATGACGCGTAACGACCTAAGAGCTAAATAGATACCGCAAGAACTAAACGTAAAAGATGGACTAAAGCAGCAACACAGGAGGTTCCTATGAGTAAAATGTTAAATTTGAAATTTTGACATTTAACATTAAATTTTGTTAGTTCTACCGTCGTTTGCTTTACACTAATCACACAAATAATGCTGTCTTCAAAGCTAAGATTATGCTGTTCACTTCCGTTTTACATTTTATACGTAAAAGCTTAAAAGCAAAACAAACAGCTTAAAAGCTGAGGTCTTTTTGACGTCGAGCCGCAAGTGACGTCGGCTATAATTATTAGTATTAACAATATCTGATAGATTTTTGACAATAGTTGTTTTACCATACAAAACTACGTTTAGAAAACAGGTAAATTGTATTGAAGGAACTTCTTTCAAAACATTGTATGAGTCTCTCAAAGTAGCTATTTACTGCAATGGATAGTAGATCCTCTAATCTAAAATGACTATTTGAGACCCCCCTACTCCAATGAAGTAAACATCCAGCTTAAACCTCCAGTACTCTACAAACTAGCCAACATAATTCCTAAACTAGATCGTAAGCCAATTAAGTGTTTCACATTATCACATATACTAGTTTATATTTAAACACATTCCACCTGACGGCCAGATACGGAGCCAATAGCGCGGACCAGATAATACTAATTGAACAAGTCATAAGGAAATTAGCTATTTAAAGTCATAAGCAGCGCAAATCCAACGCGACAGAATTAGCATATGTGAGACATATCTGTGCTTAGATCTTTGAGATATTCTATAATTATTTTATGATTGCTTGTTTATTAAAAATATGTAAGGTGCAGAACATACACAACACGTCATCTTGCCATAATATCATCCCATTTTAACTGAATTATTTCATGTATTGACTGTAGTGTGGATGACATGATCACGGAACCGTGGATACTTAATTGTCATTGTCATCCAACGTGGGGTTTTTGACAAGATTTTTTTTTTAAAAAAGGAGGCAAACGAGCAAATGGGCCACCTGATGGAAAGCAACTACCGTCGCCCATGGACACTCGCAACTTCAGAAGAGCTGCAGGTGCGTTGCCGGCTTTATCTATTCCCTTGCGTTGTAAATTGGTTAACTGTTTGATATTAGCCATTCAAAAGCTCTTGTGATGAAAAAACTGGATATTAGCCTGTTGACTGGATATTATCCTGTGAGACAATCAAGCGTCCACTACAGATAACATGCGCGTACGCATAAATGTCCTGACTATACGATAGCCTCAGTACGTGACAGTAACGTTTTCTTTACGCTAACTTCATCTTTATGCGAACGACTTAAAGTTCACTTACAGACACTCCGAGGTAATATAAAGTTGAATAGCATATATGTAGAGTAGGTAGACTATACATATAATGTAGAGACGTTTATTAGCCAACTTCAACTTTACGCCAACAACGCAAGGTTCACTCTATAGATATTCAGAGGTATTATAACAATGAACCAGCTGTATGTAGAGTAGGCTATAATGTAGAGGTAATGTAGAGCTAAATTATCAGCTACTGTAAAGTACGAAGCTGAACGCTATCTAAATTAATTAGCTTTTTACTTACATTTCCTTGAAGTCAGAGATTAGAAGTAACTTAGTTTTAGTATCATAGTTTAGTAATCTGTGGTTTTGGTTCATATTATTTTACGATATTATATCGCTTTGTAGCATAAAACAGACTAAAATATATTTTTCATAACTTTTGCACTCTTTTCTGGATAAAAACTTTGCTATTTTCGTTCCCGGGAAATATCTACAAACAAAAATTTATTAAAATCAGTTCAGTGGTGACAATTTTTTAGGGTTCCGTACCCAGAGGGTAAAAACGAGACCCTATTACTAAGACTTCGTTGTCTGTCCGTCTGTCCGTCTGTCCATCTGTCTGTCTGTCTGTCTATCTGTCTGTCTATCTGTCTGTCTGTCTGTCTGTCTCCAAACTGTAACTCAAGAACAGTAATAGCTAGAGAGTTGAAATTTCACATACAATAAACGTGATTTTTTGGCCTTTTTCGCTGTATATAAATAATGGCAACAGCTAGGTACTTGAATTTTTAACAAAATCCTTAGTTATATGTGTAATTTAATATAAATAATAATAATATTAAACTAAAATAAAAAATAAGGGGGGCACCCATACAAAAAAACACAAATTTAGGCCTAATTTTGCTCTTTAATGGTACGGAACCCTTCGTGCGCGAGTCCGACTCGAACTTGGTCGATTCTTTATACCTGTAAGTAGAAGGAAGGTGCGCCCTACCTACTTATTTGAAATCTCATTTAAAACTTTATTTTCATCCTTTAAATACATATCGTTAATCTTTACTTCAGTGTCATCATGTTTATTTTAAAATACTTAAAAATAATCTAGCTTATTTTCATAAAACGTATTTGCAACTGTCACAAAAACTTCTTCCTCATCACAGTAATGGCGACTGGCGTGACCAAGGACGCAAAAACTACACTTTTTGTGTAATTACTTAAAACTATGTGGGTCAAAAACAGATGCAATATGCAATGGAGACAAGGAAGTAAATGTTTAAGAGTTTGATGGTTATTATAATTTGTTAAAATTATAGTAACATGCTGTCTCTTGTATTTAAAATATTGATTTATTATGTCAGATTTGAACAAGCAAACTCGATTACGAAGTAGTAATTACTACTTTGTAAACTTTTGTTTTTTTTTATTATTATTACAAATATGTTGTACTGTATTTGTTTTGCTCTTAAAATAATTAACATAGGTCCTCACAATAGGCCTGGATCAGGAGTTTTTCACCTCCTACGAATAGTGTAGTGTTTTATTGACATTATGAGTTATTGTCAAAAGTTATTGCAATTAGATTGGAAGAATATTTACGCGTTATCGCTTAAATATAAAATGAGTTTTCCAAATTATTTCGAGCAAAGTCGAAACCTAACACACCTACACACCAATAAATAATATAAATGTAATAAATGGAAATTGGATGAAATATCGTCGGATGATACACAGATATTCGTGTTTTCGATCTATTTCCCCACCAGGCCATATTAAATCTCCTTAAAGTCCAATATTTCACACACAAATTGCATTCCGCCATTTTTTATATCGCGTGTGCTTCGCGCCTTTTTTCGGGCGCGGGCGGTTCTTAATAAAATTAGGCTCGAAAATATAGAGTTGGGAATTTATAGATATGACGGTAACTTCTTGGAATGCTGTGTGTCTTAAAAATTGTAACTGAATTATTAACATGTATTTATGGTATTTTGATGGTACTAACAAAAAATATTACATTTAAAATCTAAATTTTATTGACCAGCTGATCCAGCAAACGTTATTCTACAAAACAAAACAAAATGTGTTTTATTAGTGTTAAACGTTATTCTCCCAAAATATATGTACGTTACTTATGGTTTAAAATTGATGCTGACTGATTGATCCTCAGACCTATTCGATAAGGGCATAAAATCAAAATAAGTCCGGCCGTTTCGGTGGAGATTAGCTACAAAGAATTATATGTATTATTAGGTGAATAATAAGGTCAAAATCGTGTGACTGCAAATTTGAGACATTTAAAATCATGCGACAACTATTTTTAGAACGTTAATTTAAATTCCTAATAAAAAATACACATCGCAAGACATTAACAATGAAAACTATTTAGGCTAGACTAAATACGTAAATCCAAGCCCCAAAATCAAGGTTTTAGTCCTAAATGGGCACATTAAGATTCAGTGTTAAGCTGACACTGAAATATGGCGTCTCTAGTCTTCAGCAGCTCTGCGCAACCATAAATTCCGGATTCTTGTCTCTGCCTTCGTGTTGATTTAACACGGTTTTAGTCTTATTGATTCTTTATTACGTCTATTGTCTATGCGCACGCAATCTTTAATTAATATATCCTTTGTATATACGGCTAATGTATTAAACTTTTGTGTTATTGTTTTGGTCAGTTTGAGGTGAGAAATGTTACTTAAATGTAGTCTATTCGCATATATACATAAGAAGACATGACTCACACTGGATAGGCATAATAGTCATTGGTTAATTTTTGACTGTTGTTCGTACACCAACATAGCCTTTTATCGCGAATAAACTATGTATGCTATATTCCATCCGCAGCTGAAATATTGGTTTCAATCCTTTATACTTATAACGAAGTCTTAACTAATGATGAAGTAGCCTAAATTCTACGTTAAGTTTATAACCTAAAACACGAATAATTGTCTATGTTAAGTTTATAACTTAAGGCCATCCCCCGAGCAAAAGACCTTGACCATACATTTGATGCGTTGCCGAGATCGCACAAAAATCGTATTTTTTTTTATTTATCTTAGTTCAAAATTGATCTAAAAAAATTTAAAACGGAGAATATGCAGTTAATGAAATTATCTATCTATTGTCGTGTGTTTCAAATAAACATAATTTGTAAATACTAGGGAGATGCTGAAGGTATGCTTCAATTTTAATACATTGGTATTACTTTGGAAGCTAATATCATGAGTATAATAAACAAAAATAGAAAATTTAAAACGGGGAAAGGAATTTTGATATACTGAAGATTATTGCTGTATTTTTATTATAACTTTGTAACTTTCAAATTATGAGTTTATAAGGCTCTAAATACGGTAAATTACGGAATCTCCGTAGGGGAAGGGCCTTGAAACACGAGGAATTTCTTACTCTCCTGTTTACGTGTACGTTGTAATCTATACTTTGAGGGATATTATTGTTTAATATATGTATTTTATAACATACTAGATGACGCCCGCAGCTCCGTTGCGGCAAAACTCGTTTATCGCGCAGGAACCGTACATTTTTCCGGGATAAAAAGTATCCTATGTCCTTTCCCGGGACTCAAAGTATCTCCATGCCAAATTTCAGCAAAATCGGTCCAGCGGTTCAGTCGTAAAGAGGTAACAGACACACAGACAGACAGACAGACAGACAGACAGACACACTTTCACATTTATAATATTATAGTAAGGATTTTAAAAGCTGCGCTGATGATGATATCCGCCATATTTTATCGTCAGTTCTGATTCGCCCGGCAATAATTAAACGGCAGCAACAGTAGACGATCCATCCACAACCCGTTACAAACGACACCCATTACTCGTAACTCGTAACACGAACTTTTTAACGCTAACTAGCACAGAACCCATATCCATACTATATACTAATATTATAAATGTGAAAGTGTGTCTATCTGTCTGTCTGTTACCTCTTCACGCCCAAACCGCTGAACCGATTTTGCTGAAATTTAGTATGGAGATACTTTCAGTCTCGGGAAAGGACATACGATAGTTTTTATCCCGGAAAATGTACGGTTCCCGCGCGATAAACGAATTTCCGCGCAACGGAGTTGCCGTCGTCATCTAGTAGAATATAATATTACTTAATAAATACAGTAGTAATAATAAAATAAATTTAGGATTTTAGAGTAACAAGCATACACACTCAGAAACCTTTTATTACCGCGATTACGATATTATTGTGTAAGCTATTTAGAAAAGCTAATAAATGGGAAATAAGAGTTGAGTAACTTTTTACACGTGGAAAATTTTTAGGACTTCACTTTTATTGCGTGTGAAACACGCCGTGTTACTTTAAATAGGCAACATATATATTATTTTTCCGCAGTAAAGGTTTTTTGTAGCTTTTAATAATTATTATCAATAACTTATTTATCATATTTATATGATTAAACAAGGTAATATGCTACTAACATATGCATACACTCACATTTAATAATCTTCTACCAAATTGAAAAGCAAAGTCATAACTTTGCTGGTAGTATGTACTGAGCAATGCAATATTGTATAACTGTACAATCTAACACTCTATACATAATATGTATATTAACAGTTCAATAGTATCTTACGCGTAATAATTGTGGACCATAATATATAGCCTATTGAGCGCACGCATGGCGCTATAACGAGGCCAGCATTGTTCCCGCTATGGACGAGTCTAAATACGCTTAGATCTACGCCGCCACCTTAATATGACCTAACTATTCCGAGATTCTCGAGCATTTTGCATATAAAAGAAGGATTATGGAGGTCTCATTATTCTGGTGATAGAGTTACGTATTGTCACAGTTCTCCTCTCGACTTAATTAGTAAGTTGGATATTTGAGTGGCAGGGCAATGCTGGCTCCTGGGGTAATATATGAACGTCGTTATAGTGGATATATGGGTGGTACACCGTTGTTTATGTAAAAAACAGATTTGCGATTGTATACAATAATAGATATTTCTTCATCTTACTACTTTAGTTAGATTTATATTATATTATTAAAATACCAATTGTTTATGATACACCGCTGCCGTTAGAGAAAGTCTTTCCTCTATAAAAATGCCATGAATCTATGTGATATTCATACATGAAGCCAAGCACTTCTCGCTGCGCAATAATTTTATAGTGTCTAAATGTTAGCGCGGTAGACAAGAGCACTTACTCTTCCTTTACTCTCATAACGCAGTGGGACGGATGACCGAAACGACTGGCGAGAGATCAAGCGCAGGACCGAATTTTTACAGGCCAGTAATAGGACGACTTCCAACGATGGGGTATCTTACCCTATGTTATGTGTAAAAGGTAAATGAATTAATGAATGAAATAAACTTAACTGTGCACAATCACAGTCGCATACAAATAAATCGAAAACATAACATAAAATAACGATAGTATACAAAGGCGGTCTTATATTACTAAACAGCAATTTCTTCCAGAAGAACTAAACAGTTGAAAGAAAGGCACTTTGCAAAGGTGTTGCAACTTCTAAGCGTATTTGTTTCACCATAATCTGCTCAGCCTCTGAATCATTAATATATCGCTCTATTACTGTATGCCCAAATATGGTAGCGTAATATTAATTTTGACAGCACATTGTGCTGTTCATATTTCAACTTCTATTTAAGGGAGATGTGGCATAGTTCGTATTATGTTACAGCTACTAAATACAGTGTCCTAACTCCTAGGACTACTGACTCACCCGTTAGAATTATTATAAATGCGAAAGTGTGTCTGTCTTTTACCTCTTTATGCCCAAAACACTGAACTGATTTCGCTGAAATTTTGTATGGAGGAACTTTGAGTCCCGGGAAAGGGCCTAGGATTCTTTCTATCCCGGAAAATGTACGGTTCCCACGTGATAAACGAATTGGTCCACAATGGAGTGGCGGGCGTCATCATTGGGGTACTCAAAGTAAAAATTTTATCTCATGACTCTCTTTAATGCAAGCTCGCCCATATATAGGAAGAATTTTATATATCCCACCCAACTCTACATGATGTAGATTGTAGACCAAGAAGCGATCGTATCGTGTTGCTAAACACGTAATTATGAAGCGAGCCAGCCATAACACTAGACTACTTCCCGATTATATGATTGTATTTACCGTCTTGACTAGTCGGACTCCTGGACTATAAAGTTTGTAGCTGCCTTATTACATCATCTGCTTGGTTTCTAGTTTATTCCTTTTTTTTAAAGGGCTTTGGCCATTACACATTCCCACCACTGTATCTTCTGTGTCGCCAGGATCGACAGCGGTATTCAACCACAAAAACCCTTTGATATGAAATTATTTCATACATAAATAACTAAAGTATTTAAAAAAAATAAAAACATTACTAGTTTTCATTTAATAATGATTTTTCCGAAATTCGTTTTTAAGAAAAAAAGTACGGTGTAATGTAATTGAACTTTTTTCAGTGGCTATTCGTTGTTTTTTATCTAATACTCAGATTATCTCCACACTTATCTAAATCGCTTCAGCAGTTCAAGCGTAAGGAGGTAACAAACACTTTAATTAAAAATGTTACTTTAGACATTTAATTGCACAGAGTATATATACGTTAGCTATCTGCAGTGGACTGGGCAGCGTATCTCAAACTGTTAATGAGATCAGAGCTGTTGACAGGTTGATTTGATTACGATTTATATACCGAGGTACTGACGCAACTACCCGCTGTGATAATAATTGTACACTTGTTTTCAACGTGTAGCATAAATGATAATACTTTAAGATGTATATTATAGACCCATAAATTTGTCATTGTGAAAGCAGCAGCCCTAAAAAGGTATTAAAAAGTCAGGGTACCAGACTTTACTTAAAAGGCTTACGTTTATGAGACAGGAACCGTGCACTGTCCACAATAAAATTTATCCTGTATCTTTTCTGGCATTTTATCCAAATGAGTTCGATGTATTGAGTGTGAACAGATAGCTAGTAGATGGATGAATTTATAGGAGTTACACTCATTTCTGAGTTCATTATGATCCAAACGTAAACAAGAAACTAAATTTGAACCAAATTGATTCCATAATCCAATTCCATAATCAATTTGACCAAATTGATTCCATAATCCATAATCCATACTAATATTATAAATGCGAAAGTGTGTCTGTCTGTCTGTCTGTCTGTCTGTTACCTCTTCACGCCTTAACCGCTGAACTGATTTTGCTGAAATTTGGTATGGGGATACTTTGAGTCCCGGGAAAGGACATAGGATACTTTTTATCCCGGAAAAATGTACGGTTCCCGCGCGATAAACGCAATTTTGGCGCAATGAAGTTGCGGGCGTCATCTAGTAGTGTACATTTTCTTCATTGCGCATTTTTTAAGTTGTTAAGTTGGTAAAGTTCAATTTTCTACATTTAGAACGGATCATACGTGGTTACAATATTATAATATGAGCAAGAAGCTTCTAGGAAACTTTGATAAGTATCAAGTAGTTTCAGTTTTCACGGTATTAAAAGTTGGTACGAAAAAGCTGTGTTAATTTTCTTGGAATTTCTTTGCCCGTGTTCGAAATATAAAACAGTAGGGAACGGCAACTCCCATTTAATAATAATAATAATAATAATAATAATATCTATGGACGCTTCACACCACGTCAGTCTGGCCCCGTGCTAAGTACCTGAAGGACTTGTGTTACAGGTACCAGACAACGTAAATATATTTAATACTTTTATACTACACATATATTTAAGATTTTTATTATATCATACACATATTTAATACACATCCATGACCCAGGAACATTGAAAACTTTTTGTTCCGTCGGTGGCATTCGAAACCGCGACCCCCGGCTTGAGCTGACACTCACTCAACCATTGAGCCACAGAGGTCGTCAAACTCCCATTATACGATACTCTTTAATTACGTAGAGCAGCCATTCTCAAATTGTGCTTCGTGGAGCCCTGGAGCTACGCAAAAGCCTCGCAGGGGCTCCGCGCGCCAATGATATTTTTTTTAGCAATGACATCAGTCAACAGCTTGGAAACAATTAATTCAAAAACAAAACATTATTTAGGGAGTCCGTAAAAAATGTCGCTTTGACTGAACTGAACTCAAAGTATATCCATACCAAACAGCAAAATTCGTTCAGCAGTTTGTTCGTGAAGAGGTAATAGACACACTTTCGCGTGTACAATATTAGTATGGACACCTTTTCTCTGGTCTCACAGCCCTAATGAACAGAAACGGAAAGTTGGTTGGTAATTAGATATCGTGTAACGCGTGATACCAGACGGGCGGCGCGGACACCTGATGTATGTATCCGCCGGATAAACGGTACGGTGTAATGGTTTGTATGTTGCTCGGATTTGCACGCACATTAGAATAAAAATATCCATAGATCATTCTCCTTTTTTACCCGACTTCCAAAAAGGAGGAGGTTATATGTTCGGCTGTGGATATATTTTTTTGAAGTCGATTGAAAGGCCGTGCGTTAGAATCATGAACAAAGTGTGCGGTCATGAGAATGGTAAAATGTTACAAATATTAATTTAGCGTGAATTTATTAGTGTATTGCTGGGACCCAAAGTATCTCCATATCGAAAAAAAATATATAAAGCAGCAGTTTAAATGTATAGAAATAATACACAGACTGAAGGACAAGTAGAATAGGGCTTATTCTTAAAGCCTAAGATGGCTAAACAAAAAAATTTAACTACTTTAAAAGTTGAAATATACCTTTACCACAATAAAATGTTTTAAAGCCTCTACGAATAATAAAAACTATTTATTATTCGTAGTAAAGCCTTTGTATTATACGTACACATAAAATTATACAAACACTTAAAAAACATAATATATGGTATTTTCAAATTTTATTTCTAATATTATGCATTTGAATGTATATTAATATTTATATGGAGTAAAGTAAATTTCTACGCCGTCCACGCACACAGCCGAGCAAATTGCTTTACCGACGCGACGGACACCTCGCCTGGGGTTCCGCAGGCCGATTGTTAATTGACTCCTAAATTATATTGCGTTATATTGCCCCTAAATTTCTATGTATTTCGGCCGCACTCTACTTAAATTTAATGAATAATTTAACATAAAATCTTTGGAATTTAAGTCAAATTAGGAAGACAGCAGGTATAATGAGCTAAGTAAAGTAAGGCTGAAAAGACTAACTAACAATTTGGAAATTGTCGTTTCATGCCTAAATTTAGGCTTTTGGACAGGTAAAATGATTGAAAATCAAAAAAATTAGGTTTTATGTTTAGCCAGCCCACCTAACCTTCGACTTCATATGATGAAAAAGGTAAGTTACAAGGTTTGTTCAAATAGGGGTGTAGACTATTTTTAGGAAATATATTTATTTTACAGATGTACATGTGTTACACCTAAAAATATATATAAAAAATAAATACACTCTTATTTAAATTAAAAAAGTCACTTATTAAATTTCGTTTCAAAATTTCCCGCTAAAAGGCTAAAGTTCATCATGGCGTCGCTATGACGTCACGGTTCTCCAAACAACCATAAACAACAAAAATCTTTGTATGGGTTTGACATCGAAATGTCACTGTCACACACAATGTTTTAGAGATCGTGACGTCACATCCTGTGATGGCTGTTTGCGATCACGTGATATTACGGATTAAATATTTACTTTTTATTAAATAAAATAAAAAATATTATAAAGTTAATGAGTAAAATATGTCATTTTCGGTAATTCTATAATACAAACTCTAAAAAAAACAATAATTTTTGTTATATTTCGTTTACTGTACCCTATTATAAGGCAAAAAATTAGTAATTGTGTGTTATAAAATGTTAGCCACTTTAACCACTTACGTCTTCATTATTATGAGAAGATTCTATGCACAGAAACCTTTCTGTGATCACCTGATCGTACCGTAAATTATATTTTTTATGCTACTGGAGATTTCATGGAGCAATTATCTTAATCATGACGTTCTGGCTACTTAATTACTACCAGCCGTGATCCTCCTATGGCCACACTTCTTCCAAATATTCCATCATGGCGTTTGCATGAAAATCTCCTCGTATTTTGATAGAGTACCCGGCAACCGATTAAAATATGACTGCAACAAATCGTGCAGTACAATCGACGTGTGAATGGTTCTATATACGAGTACATTGTATGCGCCACTATTTTTTTTTTATATGAAATAAGGGGGCAAACGAGCAAACGGGTCACCTGAAGGAAAGCAACTTCCGTCGCCCATGGACACTCGCAGCATCAGAAGAGCTGCAGGTGCGTCACCGGCCTTTTAAGAGGGAATAGGGTAATAGGGGAGGGTAGGGATGGGAAGAGAAGGGAATAGGGGAGGGCAAGGAAGGGAATAGGGTAGGGCCTCCGGTAAACTCACTCACTCGGCGAAACACAGCGCAAGCGCTGTTTCACGCCGGTTTTCTGTGAGAACGTGGTATTTCTCCGGTCGAGCCGGCCCATTCGTGCCGAAGCATGGCTCTCCCACGTATGAATTTATTCGTTATTCGTTAAGACGTATACTGCAAAAAAACGTGCAGGAAACGTGCAGGATTGTGCCGTGCGAACTGGGCCTTATTCTACTATTTTGCATCGAACTATTTTTGATAGTCAAAAAGACGTTATGTTATGCAATGATTTCCTAATAACTATAGTATTGATACAAAACAATAAAATACGATAAGCTATAACAACTCCAAAGTTATTCTTCAAAAATATTCTATCCATTTTACTCCCAGACACTTTCTACCGAACCCGGCTACTTGTACAGCTTCGAGGCTGTCTTTTTTCAACCGCCGCTAAAATTAGCCCACCGATTGTTACAGACTAAATTATTCACTCAACGTTCGACGCCTTTAAGTGAATTTCACTCCGCCAAGATATTCTGATCGGCATATTATTAGGGATATCGATCACCAATATTGCCAATCCAATTACACTTATCTTAATACTGATACTAGAAAATAGGACTGATAAAAATTAGCTGCGGCTGATACGAGTAGAAAATAGTCAGGCTTGTCAATTGATAAGATTTGAATAGGAAATGGTGCACGCTTGATGTGCATACAAAATGTTAACTATTGAGTTTCAATTTATTTCTAAATTAGAAGAATAAATTAAACAGAGTGTAGAGATTGTGCAGGAACAAGATGGCAGCATATGCCACGTAAATAATGAAGTAAAAGCTTTGGATTGGCCACACCAGCTTGCAGCACCTTCGTCGCGCACGTTCCCTTTAGTAAAGCTTAGTATGGTCGACTAAAATGCTACCGATTTAAACCTACGCCACATGTCAACCGTGTTAAAAATACAATGGCACATTAATTTTGAGTTTGAATATTTGATGATTGACATGGTTTTTTAGATTTAAATGAATTTAAATTATACTGTATTTCATGATGTATGAATGAATCTAATGAGACTATTTTACAAAGACCGTTAACTACACAAACTTCAACAAAGATTCCGACTGTGAGGAAACTCACTAGCCCAATAAAATGGCAAAATAACGTATTGTTTGTTAAGAGGAGAGATTCGTTTTTGAGCATTACATTACAAAAATACCTCCCTGACCGACGAGCATTCACGTGTAATGTAATATTACAGATTATACTTTGAGCATTACATTACAATACTACCTCCCTGACTGACGAGCTTTTGCGTGTAATGTAACATTCGACTTTGAGCATTCTATAGCTAGTTGATGTTACAAGTTGTATCAAGATATTACACACTGTATCATTACAAGGTGCGCATTGTAATGCTCGGCTCTCCTCCCTCACTGATGTAATGCTCGACTTTGTAATGTTAGGCTTCTTACAGACGAACGGCACGCGTCGGCGACAGTCGACGGCAGTCGACGGCACGTGTGCGCGGTAGTCGACGGCAGCCGTTGACAGTTTATGACGCTTGCAGAGGGCCTACCACGACCTTTTCTAAAACTATCATGTTTCCAGAACACTTTTTTGTAATGTTACAATAACATTACCGTACTCACTTTTCAAATATAATTTTACTAAAAAACAGTAAAAAATGCAAAACATTGTAAAATTCGCTGTGAAATATCAACTTTTTAAGATCGCTAGTTTAACGTTAAAGTAATATTGCTCATCTGTCAAACGGTGTCGCTTAGTAGAGGTGGTGGTAGGTAGTTGTGACGTCCCGCCTAAAGGTGAAATTATGATGATTGTTCAATATTTTCACACCTACCGGTAGTATATAATAACTATATTTATAAGTTTATTTACGATCTCGATTCCAATTACTGCCATTACCACGATACATATTTCAACACGTCGGGAATTTGATTAAAATTAATTGAAACTGCCTATGATCTAGATAAAACTTAGGTACTAAAGTTTTATTTGTGATTTAGTTTAGTATAAGTACTAATATTTTAGTATAACTATACTAAAATATTGGTACTTACTTTAATATTTTAGTGCGAGTATATGGCTCAATTTACATTGCCGCGGAATGTAACGAAATGGATGCGTCAATATCGCCTTATGCAAGGGATTTGGCACCGGAGAATTCTCGAGAATTCCGCGGATGACGCGCGTCCAATTTAAGGGGCTTAAACGTGAAGAGGTAACAGACAGACTGATACACTTTTGCATTTTTAATATTAGTATGTATAAACTAAGTAACTATAACCATGCATGTATCGAACATGTTAGTCTCAATAGAAAATAGCAAAAAACCATTGACGATAGATCAATATCTATCATCAATGGTTATTTTTCTATTTTTGACAAGTAGACAAAAGCATGATACAATATTTATGCAAGGAAATGAAAGAAATAATTTTAGCTAAAGATTTTAGCAATGGATGGATGGACAAAATGTAGATGAAATTAATTTGTAATTTATGTTGCTGTTGTATATTCATTGGACATAAAAATATTTAAGTAGTATATGAACCGTTCATTAATTTTCGATAAACAAAATGTAATATTCTGTTAATTATGTATTTAATTTATTCACGTTTTAAATAACTATAATGAATGGTTTTAGTTACTTGAAATGGTAATTCATAGTTCATACTTGTATCTGCAACATACAATTTAATATGTAGATTTAAAAAAAAAACATACAATTTATAGTATACTAGATGTCGCCCGCAACTCCTTTGCGCCTAAATTCGTTTATCACGCAGGAACCGTACATTTTTCCGGGGCAAAAAGTATCCTATGTCCTTTCCCGGGAGTCAAAGTCTCTATACCAAATTGCAGCAAAATTGGTTCGCGGTTTGGGTGCTAAGAGGTAACAGAGAAACCGACAGACACACACCTTTGCATCTATAATATTAGTATGGATTAATATAAATTGGCAACAACATGATGTGCAGGTGGTCACGTGCAAAACTTTATGAAAACTAAACGGTTGGGTTTTAATAGTTTTGTTTTGGGTGGCCAACACATTCGGTCCTATACAAGTATAGATATCGTATACATATCAGATATGTAAATATATATATATATATATATATATATATATATATATATATATATATATATATATATATATATATATGTAAATGGATGAAGTGGGTAACTAACAATTTGTTTTTTTTTTAAGAAATGGGGGTTTTGGGACCGGAAAAATGATTAGAAATATAATTTAAAGACCACCTATTAAGGGTACTTTGTGTTACGATTATTAGGGTCCCGTACCCAAAGGGTAAAAAGGGACCCTATTACTGAGACTTCGATGTCTGTCAGTCTGTCTGTCCGTCTGTCTGTCTCCGCGAATCGCACTTGGCCGATTTTTATTATATTATAATTTGTATCATGTTTTTTCCATATTCCATATTTTAGGGATAATAATATAACGCGAACATATATCATTTAGTGAGGTAAAATTAACCCTAAAACAGCAACACACGTGCGTGTGGGACACGGGGTAAAGTGTACCCCGATACTATCAATGTTATATTTCACCCCATTTTGGGGTTAACTGTAATTTGTTACTGTTTATTGCCCGCTATGATATGTTTATAATTGATGGATTTATACCACAATACTAACATTACGAATGCGAAAGTGTGTCTGTTTGTTGGCTTTTCAAGATTTTACCTACATAAAATATGTTTTCGATGAAATTTTCGTATGAAGATACTTTGAGTACCAGAAAAGAGTTATTAGATAGTTTTCATCTTAACTTAGAAAAAGTAGGTTCCTATGGGATAGACAAACGTCAGCGCAAGGTTTGAAATCGTTGCGCTCGATTTTCAGCAAAATTTCAGTAGTAAAAGTAATTCAGTATCGTGTCACACGCGCAATAAAGCCTTCAATTTGTCACAGCGTTAACAATTGGCACAGAGATATTTAATGATGATTAAAAGCTGCACTCAGAGATATTTAATGATGATTAAACTTCAATTTAATGAAGAGTTTGACAGATAATGTATAGGGCTTATGTAAAAATATTCATCATCATCACTCGATCGTGGAAAAAACGAGACACAATAGATTTCTATTGTTATCGCGGCACCCGGGTGTCGCTTGGGTCTTGAAGCATTAATTACAGTAAAGTAATAAATATTTTTCTCTGTGTGCAAGAGTGTGTAAGAGTGTTTAATTTTAACTATGAGTCTAGGAGAAACGTCCGGCAATCAACACACAATAATAGAATAGATTTTATACATTGTTGTGATCACTTCGCTAAACTATATTCGATAGAAGAAGTACCGTAGGCCTCAGATGTAGAATTAGTTACAGGTTAAATAGGCTTAATCACTTTAATCTCGCAGATAAAAACTCTAAATAAGCTAATAATAGTAGTCCCAATGAATCACAGTGACGTGTGAACATTCTGCTTAATTGGCTGAAAAGCGGGGAAACCCAGGCCGGTGTGAACGTGACTTTAGTATTAATGCGTATAATTACTCTTAGTTTAGAAATGTTTATACACCTCGCCCGTTTAGTGAGGTAAATTCAAACGCTCAGATATAAAATACTGGATGGAGGATATCTTATGTTTATGTATGCTTGTATTTTTCTAGAACTTAAAAAAACAACGGTCGCACTCCGAGAGTGACGGCAGATGTCAAAACGAAACTGCGGGTGCAGGCATACATTTTCGCCGCGCGGAACAAGAAGAGGGATCATAATATTTTACATCGCCAAGTAGATAATCTACTCTTGAGGAAGAGTCAAAGAAGTTGAAGGCTTCTTATGAATATCTCGACCAGGCCCTTTAGCGAAGACGTCTTCTTTATCACTTCTTTATAGAATTACCGATCAAAGTGTATGGAATTGTCATAACATGAGTCGAATGTCGACTTTATTTTATCGAACGCTTATGTTTTCATATAGTTTGATCGGCGATTCTATAAAGAACCGATAAAAATAACGTCATGTCTAAAGGGCCAAGTCACGTGTTTCACGCAAGTAAAAAAAAATTGACCTATCCAAAAAAATTCACAACGCCGCTAAAGAACTTTCACTACAAAAATCTTATCAACAGGCATCAGTCATCCTATAAATGCATCTACGATATCGTTTACACATGCAATTGACTCGCAATCATAGAAGAGGAGGGGAGGTGGCTGGTATCTGGTAAGTGGTAAGTGGTGACCGCAAATTTCCTCCTGCTTCCGATGTGATTGCAGGATTCACGGTCAGCTACGCACACCTGCTGCGGTCTCACACTTGGCTAATGATTGATCATCATCATCATTATCAGCATCATTGTCTGCATCATCATTGAAAGTATTGCTATTTACATTATTACTCATAAAAGTGATTATGCTTACATCGTCGTTCATCACTAATTATGGAAATTAAAATCATCGATTTTTGCTGACATACTAAATGTTTCCTACGATTTCCTTGCACACAAATTAGTTGATAGAATCGTACATTTTTCTGAATTCTTTCAAAACTGACTTATTAAATGTTCTTTACTAAAACTCTAATTATCTGCACACTAACGTTCATCAAAATCGACTTAGTGGCGATGAAAGCTGAAGAGGCAACAGATGTCTTTATGTTTAGATAGAAACAAAATTTTGCATTTACAATAATTTTAGTTTGTATTAGCGATCATAAGCATCGATTCTTTTGCATGAACCGCCTGTTAGATGTAATGTACTGCGAGTACTGGCCCCAAAACTACATTCGATAATATTGGATAGATAAATTAAGGTAACTTAAGCTCAAAATGTTTTATTGCATTGAATTAGTTGCTGTTTCCGCTAAATAACAAGAGTACATTATTTTCATAGCCTAGTTCTAAATTGAAATAATTTAAGATCATATTTATCCATAGGTTACTTTATGATAGTTAAAACTCGACCAAATTAATGTGCTATGTGTATTTTTATAACGCGATGAGTACGTGACATTTCAATTGGAAGCATTATAGCCGCCCTAACCAAGCTTTGTTTTCATGAAATAAGGGGGCAAACGAGCAAACGGGTCACCTGATGGAAAGAAACTTCCGTCGCCCATGGACACTCGCAGCATCAGAAGAGCTGCAGGTGCGTTGCCGGCCTTTTAAGAGGGAATAGGGTAATAGGGGAGGGTAGGGATGGGAAGAGAAGGGAATAGGGGAGGGAAAGGAAGGGAATAGGGTAGGGGATTGGGCCTCCGGTAAACTCACTCACTCGGCGAAACACAGCGCAAGCACTGTTTCACGCCGGTTTTCTGTGAGAACGTGGTATTTCTCCGGTCGAGCCAGCCCATTCGTGCCGAAGCATGGCTCTCCCACGTATAAAAATACGAAATTACTTAAAACTGAGTTAAAATCAAGTATGTATATGTTCCAATTCTTATAAGAATCTGCGTAATCATTCAAAATTTATCATTTTTAGGGATTTACTTTTTAAGGCTGTAAAGCCTTGATACAAACAACAACAGGAGATATGAGTAGTAATAGAAGTATAAACTGTGTACGAGTTGCGCTGAGTGGTGCTAGACGGCCCCAAGCCGACTGCACTAAAAAACTTACACGTAACATTTCGACGTCTGTTATAACTGCTAGTACTAATGGCTCACGGTTGATTTTTCTGTACTAATATTTCAAATGTGAAAGTATGTCTGTATTTTCATCTGTCTGTAACGTCTAGCATTAATATTAATACCTCGATCGTATTCGGAATCGCAGACACAATAGATTTTCAATTGTTATGCGGCAGCCGGGTGCCGCTTGGGGATTGATGGGTTAATGTTAAAATTCGTGTTATAAGTAACACGAATTTTCGTTTATAATTTGTGTTATAAGTAAAACGGAGGCCGATTGCACCCGTTCGGACTGACCGCAGAACGAACTGACCTAAGTCGGGCACACTCATGGGAATGCACAAAATTTTAACAAAAACACGAACCCCTTTACGTGGGACCTGTAAAGTATCTTATTTCCAACCAAAAAAGGAAACATCAAAATCGGTTTACAAACGGCGAAGTTATCCGCGAACAAACAAAAAAACATACTGTCGAATTGAGAAATCAATCAATCTTTTAGTATCAAAAATTACTTAACGTCATTTATTACTTTATCATAAACCAAAAGAAGCTTAAAATCTGCTAATTGGAATATGCTTCAAAATGAATCGTAACAAAAACTTGAACGAAATCGACTTCGAGTCTCCTTAGTACGAGTAACCAAAACAAGCAATCTCGTGCGGTTTCCGGCGAGGACTCAACAAATTTTAAAATTCCCTCCCGGTGGGCGCGAACACATGAAAATTTTTCAACTTTTCACATTCCCCGCTTCCCTGTTTCCTTTATTTGCCCACTTTAGCCCCGACAGATGTTTGGACAAATATTTTGTGTTCATTTCATAGTGCGCGTTGAAAATTTCGCTCGTATTTGTGGAAACTAATAAGAATTTTTCAATTTTTCAAAGAAATCAAAACATGTGTTTTCTGAAAATCAATAGGAATTTTCTCAATGAGATGCTTGAAGCTTATGGGACATACGTCATTAGCAACTAATGTACACTTCTAAAGCATTCCACGTTTCTGAGAATCAAGTGAACTGACTTCTGACATTCTGAAATTCAAATTTTCATAAGCACATAACTCGGGATTCCAGTAAGCTCAACATATTTCGTATTTACGACTACAAATACATTGTGATTACGTTTTACAAGCGGGATTTGGTCCCTAGCAAACACAACGCATCCTTAAAACCTTAATCATAAACTTCAAAGAAGTAATCCAAAAAGCACACCTCTCGAGATCCTCTAATACGTTGTAAAAAATACGTGAGCATAAGGGTGCATGCACACGGACGCCTCGAGTATTCAAAAGTCCACAATGTCAAAAGTCTTCGTCAACAAAGTGAATGAAAAAAAGAAATAAAACCTCCACATTCTTAATTTAACTTGAGTCTACATCTTGACGGGCCAGCGGTTGTTGAGCTCCCCCGCACCCCTCAGCGTCCTATATCGCGATGTGTGGTACGGCATCGGGAGTTCAAGTTACGCTGGTCGTCGGTGGGGTGGCAAAGTAAGAAAGTCCCCATTTCTTCGGGCAGTTATATATGATACTGCGGATCACGGGCGTGGGGAAACGAATGCGGTTTCATATTTTCCTTTCGACTACCTCGTAAGCCATAATTACCGATGTTATTAAAAAATATATTAAAAGCATTTTTTCTAATTAGCCGGCTTACATTTTGTTTTTTTTTTTTTTCGTTACATGCGCTATGGGATCGCTACGAATTTGTGTATAAAGTTTGGTGAATAAATATTTGATTTTTTTATCTACTTATATGTTCTTAGTTCTTTCTACCAATAGAGAAAATTACTTTGTTCTGGTATTAAGCCATTTTGTATTTCGCTGCCTCCTTACCACTTAAAGTAACATCTTACTAACGGCAATGCTCATCATTAATGTGTTTCGCAACCTTAGAGGACACAGACCAGTAAGAAAAATCAATCTTATAAGACTTTAGACAAGAAGTCACTGTAGTATATTCTAATTATAACTAAATTACTGCCACATAATATCATCACGTTCAACTCCACACTAGGAAAATATACGCCATCCAAATCAAACGGAGAAAATATAATTAAAATGATTTAATAACCAAAAAAATAATCTCTTTTGCTCAACTGTCATAATGAAATTTCGAGTCTCCCCTCACACACACATACTACTCATTATAAGGGTAACTAATCACTGAGATATAAAAAAAGAGAATTTTTTTATTCATTAACCACCCTCTCCTTGGGATCCTTGCCCGAATAACAGGGAGAGGTGTGGAGTAGTGAAATTAAGACATAATGTGTATCATGACACTTGTTATTGGACGAACTTTTAGAGGTCATTACAGAACTAATTTACGTCAAAATGTTACCTCAGAAGTTTCTAGCGAGTTAGATATATAGTTAGATATATAGCACGAGAGTAGGGGCTTTTCAATTAAAATAATCAGACAGTCCGATGCCATCTTTTCCATTCTGTATGTTACAGTAACACAGTCGAGCAGAGGTTCCGTATCCTCAACACAAATATAGTCTCTACATAAAAGGTATGTCCGTCTTTGCCTGTCAAGTGACGTTTCCAATGTGCCAGATAATATTGATTGAGCATGATCTAAGCTCGGCCACGCTCCTGCGTGTCTAAATATGTCAACAAAATCTAAAAAAAATGCACCATTTTTATTATCATCATTGCAAAAACATCTCCACGTCATCCCCTGTTCCATATCCATGCGGCGCACGGCAGCGCTGTGAATTAGCATATTCGCTAAGTGCAATAGCTTGTCCCTACGCACTCTCACGTGTTTACCCTACTTCTCGCTTCATTTACCCACTGACAATTCATTTGCTATTGTATGTCAACGCTAAATTTGTTTACCTTACAATCTACGTTACAAAAATGTACACGTGGAAGAAACAAGAAAAGAGAAAAACAGGTAAAAAGATAGAAAATATAATGTCGAATAAGTACATGAAAGCTGAACCAATTTATTAAGTTTTGGTCCTGAAATATTCTTGGAAATTCAGGAAAGGACAGGGAATTTAAATGATACAAAGTTCAAGGGTCATCTGGTATTTAATGATAATATGAATAATAAAGAGATCAAACACTTTTTCAAAATCCTCTTTTTTTTTCTATTTTAATTCAAAATATAACAGTGCAGATAAAATCTGTTGTAATTAAAATGAAATATGTTCCTAATACATACATACAGTTGTCAAAGTCAACATTATAATGTTTAATATCACAGATAGAATCTAAATTATTTCTATTCTATCAATATATGGTTCGCTGTAAAGATTTTTACTTTAAAATATTACTTAGTATTTAAAGTTTCCACATCCGCCTTAAAGTACAGCTTAACTACGTCACAGTCTGGTTATAAAAATATATTCGTATTCCTCGCAGCCGCTCTTTATCTTTCTCTGTCTTGTGATTTAGTACAGTCGTTTTACAAACTATTGTATTTTGGTACGAAACAATTAAAAGTGCAATCATACTTACACGTTAAGAAGATTGGATGCATGAGCGAAGCTGTACTGTTCATTTTAGAATATCATTTAGTGCATATTAAGCTTAATAGAGTTAGAAGTTTGAGTGTTAAATTAATATTTAAATTCAGGAGAAATAACGTTTATTCAGACTTAATGTGTACATACCATTTGGTAACAAACAATCGATTAAGAAATGGGTTGTTAACTATAAAAACGAGTCATTAAATTTTGACAATTCTAAGGAGCTATGTGCGTTCATAACAAGACATAAATTAATTGTAGGCATTGATTTTAGAATCTGTTCAGGTTTTTGTTGCCGGTTATAATAGATCAAAATAAGGCATTTTTCTGAAGGCATCTTACAATCTAAACAACACCTCAAATTTTTCTATCTAATCTTTAATATCTCTTAGATAGAAGAAGAGCATACTAGTAATATAAGAAGAGCTGGTCAGCAGCAAAACTCATACATTCCAAGCTCCAATCACTTAAGTTCATTCCCATTAAAAACATCTAATATCTGGGAGTCAGAGCAGTCAACAAACGGGCAAAGCACTGCCTAATTTCAATATCCCTTCGGAAACTCCTCCAGGAATAAATTACTCCGTCTTCAATATTTCAGCGGGGCAGGAGTCCTGAATATTCAAAACTAGACACGTAAAGGCACGCGCAGGCCATTTTTCGCGCCTATCATCTCGGTAACAAAACGCACTCGTAATTACCCCCCCGCCCCCCTACCACGCCGCTCCTCCCCCCTCGACCCCCCGCCCCCCCGGCCAGGCCCGCCCAGTGACAATTATTGATCAAAAATTCTCTCTCTTCTTTCGCAAAAGAAAACTTGGACGGGTTATGTGTCAACCGGTGTAGCTTGATCGTTGTAATTAGATAATTTTAATATTTTCTTGATGATTTATTTTATGTGTATTTCTTGAAATGTTACTACCAAACAGAACTTGATTCGCTAATTACTACTAAAGTTGTTTCTGATATACGAATTCACAAATTTCTACCTAACATCATCCCGACATACAGCGTAAAAAGCTCAGAAATACAAATATATATTTATTTATTTTTATGAAATAAGGGGGCAAACGAGCAAACGGGTCACCTGATGGAAAGCAACTTCCGTCGCCCATGGACACTCGCAGCATCAGAAGAGCTGCAAGTGCGTTGCCGGCCTTTTAAGAGGGAATAGGGTAATAGGGGAGGGTAGAGATGGGAAGGGAAGGGAATAGGGGAGGGTAGGGAAGGGAATAGGGTAGGGGATTGGGCCTCCGGTAAACTTTGCTTGATGATGGAAATTTTCATAACTTTTAATAATCTTTTTACTCTAAATGTCAGAATTCAGAAAGGTACCTTCCTGAATAATACAACCAGTTACTTCAAGCACTTGTCAGACGTAAAAGCAGCACCATTGCACACGTTCCCTAATGTTTATCTATCGCATAGGCAAATTCAATTTGCTATTTAAGTACTCTACTTTCTTGCCAAAAATATTTTCTCAATCCCACCTTACGAGTACCAAGACTAGTCCATCAGAGTATACGCGGTCGCCTCGGCATATTAATTGCACGCGGCGCTACCGCGGGGGGGAGGCCGGGGGGGCGGTGGGGACGCGCGGGGGGGCGCGAGGTCAACCGTCGCCCGCCATTGTTTTGTGCGTGCGACGCTACCGCCGCCGTAACATACGAAAACCCTTCGGCACATCATCATCATTATCATTTTAATAAATTCATCGTCATTTTTTTATAAAATAAGGAGGAAAACGAGCAAACGGGTCACCCGATGGAAAGCAACTACCGTCGCCCACCATCATCTGTTTACATCAAGCAAAGACTTCGTTATATGTATCTTCCATCATCAAGCAAAGTTCCATACGCTTCGCCGGGCTAGTTCCCGAACCGATAGCAGGTATCGTTTTAGACTCGCCAGTCAGAAACAGTGTCTTAAACCAATTTTAAATTAATTTTAATTTTGATGTAAATTTATTTATATAAAAAGTAATTTGTACGAGTATAAAGCAAAGAGATGTTTGTTTATCATTCATCGTCATGATCATAAAGCGAAGATTTCGTCATATTTTTTAACTCAGTAAGGAATCATCGACTTTGACCTAGTCAGTTCTAGGACTGTTTCTTTTAAAACAGACAACTTTTATAGTGAATTCCTTACTAATAAAATATAAAGCGCCAAAATTATTACAAGTTGTCAGTTTTGACTTTTTTTTTACAGTAAGCGAGAGCGAGGCTCAGTCCAAAAGCTATTATTTGAACGTAAAACTAAAAAAATTAAGCTGTAACTTGTAGGCAACGCATTTTAATGAAAGAATTAAACACGTCTTACAAAAATATAATCGTAATAAAAGAACACAATAAACACATAAAGTATGTAATAAAAAATAATAAAGGCGCGATAACAATTACACTTATTGTACTACAATTCAGATTCCTTGAAACAAGTTATTATTTCTTCAATAAAATATTCCTTACTTTATTACGCTTATATCTCACTAAAAGCTGTGATGTGAATAAATAAATAAAAAATACATCAGTGGCTGGCTTCGTAGGAAAACCCTAGCCTGTTTATTAACCCTCTTACTAATAAAAACTTCTTAAACATGCGTCCAACGTCTGAATAGTAAAACAGGAGATTTAAGTTACACACACGTTACACAGAGTCTATACAGAGAAATTAGTATGGAAATGACAGCATCGTTATGCAGGCCTTATGTCAAAAAATGATTATTAGTAGAAAAAATCTTATGCACCCTCTATATACGCTATGTAACTTTTTATTAGTAAGAGGCTAAGTATTTAGATGATGATCTTAAAAATGTAAGAACAAAGAGAATCCTTTAAGAATGAAAATATAGTTTAGGGTATAACCCTACTGCTAACAACTAATGAGCGTGCTTATTATACATATTGATTGTCACCTACTTATTATGGTATCTCACGGAAACCTTAACATTATTTAAAAAAGTTGCTTTTGTTGCTTAGCCTACTTTTGATCATAATACATTTACTAGCTTTTCGAGAAAGAACATACACACTGACTGACCATTATGTATTTTAAAGAGCTGCTGGTTAACAGGTATAATTTAACTAGTAGTTAGTATACTCGGTAAACGTCGGTCAAGTAGTTAATAACTGCGTTTAAACTTACAGCTAAACGTACCGTTCATGTAATTTTTAATTGTGTAATACGATAACTACAATGAAATCTATTTAAGATTACCTACTGCTAAAAATTACTCCAAAAAGGAATGTAATAAGTTTCGATGATCATGTTTTATTGTAATGCACTCCAGATTTAAATGGCATTCTTAAACGCGAAAATATTTAAATTAAATTTTTATTTTATAAAGATAGCAACGAATTTAATGTGATTTTTCTATGCGTAGATATTTAAATTGAGTGCTTTATAAAATTTTAGAATCAACTAGATTTATTTATACTAAGTTACTCGAATTAAGATAATATTATGAAAGCTGAAAATAAAACTTTGAATATTCAGCATGCCTGGACAGTCACAATTACAGCGGGGCATCCATAATGCATCGCATCCGAAATGCAGAATAAATCACATCCGAGCCGATCGTCGCTTTCTTCGATTTTCCTGTCTATTGTGTTTGTGAGCGCATATGCAGACACACAAACACAGGCCTTCTCGCTCACACATCACGAACTCTACATATGAAGAGCGAGACGCGTGCCGTGTTAATTTACGTACTGGCAATTATAATTTTCGTATTCCGTTTCGTCCCTTTCTTTCGGCGGCATTTTTTCTTCCGTCTCGTTTCAGGGGGTGGGGGAGGGGGTAAGATAAAGGCGGCGAAGACGCGCGAGATATGTAGAATTTTTTAATAAAACCGCGCTTCTGTGTGCGACTAAGTGATATGGCTTGTTCCTTTTAATTTTGTTCTGCGACTGCGATCATCTATCATGTGTTTTTTGTTATGAAGATTTCGCATGGGATATGAATATTGATTGTTTCGACTAATGAAAGCGCGATTGATGTGTATTAAGCTCGACGGGGGTGAACTTGTTTTTCTATTTTTATACCGTCATAATTTGTTGTTTACGTACGTTCAACGAAATACTTTGTTTGCTGAGTATTATAAGTAGCAAAAATTTGTAGCTTATTCAATACGGGTAAGCCTCTTATTAATAAATTCTGATTATGTCATTATGATTTTACTACCGTATGGATGGAGTAAATTAGTTATGTTCGACATCAATTACTTTTTTATGTTTTCTGAGTTTTAAATATCAAATTAAAACTTATAGCTGATTAGTCACGTTTTGTCTCAAAGCTATTTACATAAAATAACTATAATACATTATAATTTAAACGAAAAAAAAAAGCGCCGAAAATAT
This sequence comes from Cyaniris semiargus, assembly GCA_905187585.1. Classification (NCBI taxonomy): domain Eukaryota; kingdom Metazoa; phylum Arthropoda; class Insecta; order Lepidoptera; family Lycaenidae; genus Cyaniris; species Cyaniris semiargus. Next base: position 3,204,715 of record LR994564.1, on the reverse strand, counting down.
AATATTTTTCGTAGCCGTATGTGCTACGTCGTAGCGCTACGATCTACGTGACGTAGTCATATGTGAAAGATCTCAACGAGCTCACACATGTGTCGCTCGCTACAGAATATTTTTTACCCCAATCAAAAAAAAGCTATAATGCAGTATTTTGAACTTGATATTGTGTCTATGACATCGCTCGCAAATTGATTAACAGATTTTGATCTGAAATTTTTAAGAGAAAGAGAGCACAGTAAAAAGAGTTTATACCACTTAAAAGTGATTAGAATCACGCACAAAAAAGAACTAACGTAACGTTTTTATTTTAATTATTAACCATAGATAATATACGAAAGTACATATATAACAACTTTTATATTCAGGATATGACTAACCATTATCTTAATTTTTGTTTTCAATTATTTTTTGGCAACGAGCGACAGTGGAAAAAATTAATAAATTCATATTTAATTTCTACCATACAGAGTTCGTAAATCTTAAGTATTAATGTATAGTTCATGCCTTTACAGTAAAATAATATAATATGAAACGTGCTAGCCTAGGTATTAAACTAATGCCCAGTCTTCCACTAAATAAAAAAAAAACTTAAGGCCATCCCCCGAGCAAACGACCTTGAAAATATATTTGACGCGCTGCCGAGATCACACAAAAATCCTATTTTTTTTACTTTTCTTAGCTCAAAATTGATCTAAAAAAAATTAAAACGGGGAATATGTAGTTAATGAAATTGTATATCTATTGTCGTGTATTTCAAATAAACGTAATTTGTAAATACTAGGGAGATGCTGATACTTGGTTCAATTTTAATAAATTGGTATTACTTTTGAAGCTAATATCATGAGTATAATAAACAAAACTAGAAAATTTAAAACGGGGAAAGGAATGTTGATACACTGAAGATTATTGCTGTATTTTTATTATAACTTTGTTGCTTTCAAATTATGAGTTTATAAGGCTCTAAATACGGTAAATTACGGAATCTCCGTAGGGGAAGGGCCTTAAATCGAACCTATACGTCATGTGCTACGTCGTAGCGCTACGATCTACGTGACGTAGTCATATGTGAAAGATCTCAACGAGCTCACACATGTGTGATATGCAGCTCGTGAAATAATACTGTTTTACGTCATAATTTTGTCTTTATTATGTTTTAATCGATTTTTAAGGATGTTTGTTAAAGTATTTAGCTAAATTCGCTTAAATTTTTTTATAGTAAAACACGTATAAATTATTGCATTTTTTCAAGTCAATTAAAACTATGTATTCATATAAAACATTAAATAGTACAGTAGTAGTAGTTTATATCACAAGTAATTAATAATAATATCTATGGACGCTTCACACCACGTCAGTCTGGCCCCGTGGTAAGTACCTGATGGACTTGTGTTACAGGTACCAGACAACGGAAATATATTTAATACTTTTTATACTATACATATATTTAAGATTTTTATTATATTATACACATATTTAATACACATCCATGACCCGGGAACATTGAAAACTTTTTGTTCCGTCGGCGGGATTCGAACCCGCGACCCCCGGCTTGAGCTACCAACAGCCCACCAACTGAGCCACAGAGGTCGTCAAAATAATATTTTATCGTTTATAATTAAAATTTAAAAGTATAATCGTAATGACTACATAGACCACTTTTTATTTGTTATCGATCAGAGATTTCTAATCACCAAACATTGAAGACACGGTGTCGAATTAATCTCAATGTTCCAGCGAGAACGTTTTTTCCCACCCGCCACGTATGACCACTTTTTCCGTAGAATTACAATATAAATTATATACAGTAGATTACATTCTTACTGGACTGCTTGAGACACGCGCACGCATACATTAGCGAGATTTCAGGTAACTTTAAGTAGCAAAACGTTTTAGGACGTCGCACGTGCGAAATCTTGTTTCTTCGTTGAGTGCGTTTGATTTTAAGTTAAGACGAATAAGAACGTATCTAAGTTAGTCTACTTTATGATACGTATACTGTGGTACTACGGTCACAATAAGAGGCCGATGTCCACCGTGATCCATTGATTCGGCTTTCTTTAAGAAATCACGTCCTACGCCGGAAGACGATTCGATGCGCATCACGCAGAATAACTCCGAAACTACCCGCCAAGGGAATATCCACCTTAATACGTCAAAATAGAGTTTAAAATAACTTTTTTTTTTTAAATCTACTTGACTTTCCATTATGATTTATTTAGAACTTTATTTCAGTACACATAAGGTTTAAAATACATTTATGTGTGTGAGTGTGTCTTTCTGTTTTTCACGCCCGAGTGATGGGGGTGTAAACGCCAAGTCACTGACAGATGACGTTCCGCCCTGATAGATGTGATTGCTTATTTTTTCTATCATCAAAATGTAATACACTCAAAAGACTTAAGCTTAAACTTCTTATCTTAAATTCCATGGTTTTCTCGGTACCGAAACAATAGAGAGAAAAGGGAAAAAGTAGAGAAGCCTTTACAAAATAATCATTTTTACGCAAAAGAAACGGAGCGGTTTCTTACAGCAAAAGAAGTTATTGGATGATGGTAACAACATTATTATTATTATTGAACAACAACATGCTAATTACTTCGTGTTAGCGTTACACTTTTTTTTATTAAAAGCCCCAAAAACATTATCAACATCATAACCTTAAAAACACTTCCCTGGCACCTAAATTTCATAACCCCAAACAGCGTAACATAAAAAAATATACCGTCAAACCGTTCCCGCCAAATCTCGTGGGTGATTCCATTTTTAAAGTGCAAAGTGCCAGTAACCTCGGGAGTTCTTTTTAATTTCAATAGTGGGGTCGGGCTCAAGGTCGCCGCGGGGGAGGGGGACAGTTTACGATCAGCTGATACCCTCGGACTCCGCTAAAAATACCTCCGAGAACTTTTAAAGAATCCCGGGAGTTTTATTTTTCTATTTTCGGCCAGTGAATGACTGAGTCAAGAGTCAAGTATTGAAAATTAGTAATTGTTGTATTTAATATCATGTAGTTAAAACATAATAAAATTATATTGAATCTTAAAGCCTAAAATGTGCATTGTTTATTTATTTGAGGTAAAGAAGGAGTTGTTTGTATTTATGTAAAAACAAGTTTATCCTATAACTATAATAATATTTTATTAATTATCAACAAATATCAAAATAAATCCTCAAAAACATTGTTTATTAAGTTACACTTAAGCCCTAAAAAAGAAAAAAAAAACTACAATTCTAAATTTAAATTTAAATACAGTTCATCAATCATAGGATCTCGAGTGGGCAGCGGGCGGTCATCCCCCGCCCTATTTTTATCCCAAGCCAAGGGCGCGTAAGGCAGGTCTGGCTATTGACATTGTGCCGATGTCCGGAAACTTTTTAATGGCCAGGTCAATGAACTGGTCAGCTGACTTTTATTACTTTATTTTTTTTGCGTAGAACGGTCTGTTTTATTTGGGTGCTGCTTGGAATTTTGACAGAATTTATTTTGATACACTTTAACTTTACAATATAATAAATAAATTCTTGTATTTACAACTTTATTAATACACGATGACAAACAGTATTTAAGTAATATGTGTTCCCAATCGTTTTATCAATTGCTTGATTTTCTTGCAATTATTATTTTATATCGGTATTTAATATTTCTTCTTAGTGAATAATTCATAAATAATACCGATTTATAACTCGATCGTGGGAATCGCAGACACAATAGATATTCAATTGTTATGCGGCACCCAGGTGCCGCTTGGGAGTTGATGGGTTATTGTAAAACTTTTTGTGACACTTGGAAATCTTTAACATAAAATGTTTATTTAAACGAACTTCTAGCTATATACGAGTACCCATGCCTCGTTGTAAACCTTTATATAACAAGCTAACAACGTGGTGATGATGATGAGCCGTCAATCTCAAGATCGGCCGATATGATACAACTTAATACCAATATAATTATAATCGCCCGTCGCGGTGCAACCGTGAAATCAGACAATTGATAAACTTCCTGGTATTATATAATTTAATAGGCTTTTACGTAATCTAAATTAATATTGCGTGCGAAACAATCGCTTTTTATGTTAAAAACAAACGAAGTTATTTTAATGTTAGTAAATTAGAAACTTTAAAATAATTAACTCAGCAAATGCACAATACGCGAACGAATTATTCTTGATGGAAATGTACAGTGTATTTGAAAACATAATAAAAATTTGCAAGTCTCACGTACACATTTTAAGCAAGTTTACTACATTTTACATCAACTTTTATACACCTAGTTTACAGGATCACCTAATTATAGATCATAACAAGTTGTGGTGAATAACGCGTCGCCGCAGGGACCGCTGGCCGGTTGTTACGGGCATGTGCATAATGGAGGACTGGCCGCATAATAAATATGACCAATTTACATGCTATAAACTAGACAAAGTAAAAAATAATGTGATAGTCTAACATGTTACATTTTTGTTTGATGTATGGTTACAAATTATAACATAGGACATGTTCGTAAAATATTGTAACGCTTACCTACATATTTTTCATCGACATACAAAAAAAGGATTAAGTATATTTTATTTAATATTTTATTAGTATAAGTTTTTTTTTTTTTTTGTAAAAGACCGAATAATCTAGCATTAAGCGCTCTTTATGTCGGCTTATGATTTACAATCATGATTACCACCATGTTTACGCCGCTGTCTACAATTTTTACAATAGACGTCGATCATTGGCAAATTGAGACGAGTATCTCTATAACTTTCTACGACTATAATCGTATATTCCTATATATGAAACCGCATATGGTACCAAATTATGTAATTAAAATATGAATAAAAATGATATAATAAAAATAACCTTTTCTAAACCAGCCACAACACACTTCAACTGACTTGAAACACACTTGCAACATACCCAATAAAAACCCCGAAATGTTTGAGTGACACGACCGCCGGACTATCGATATCGATGGTCGATAAGTAGACAAAGCGGCCGACCCATCTCTATCGACAGAGCGTGTGCTACGTGTGAATGTTATCGACTATCGACCATTACTAGTACAAAATATCATGAGGAACGGCGATGTAATCTACATTGTACAGTCTGACGGTACGGCCGTCATCTCGCCGACATATGCCGCGCATTCCTGTTATTAATTTTGTTGTTTCCTGAGTGTTGCGAAATACCTACGAGCGAACCAGTTCAAAGCTTGCAGCTTGAGTGTATTTTTGCTGGACATTTTTATATTCAACGGCCAAGGACGGAGAAATACGAAATATCGATATAGATCGTCGTTTCAGGCACTTCTTATGCAACTTGGCCTTTTTAACAGACTTCCAAAAAAAAGAGGTGCTACAGGTTGTACTTGTAACAAAACAAACTGTCAATAATATTTTAGGATGTGTAAGTGTCCCTCACATAGAGTCCACCGCGAAAGTAGCAGCGCTGAATGACATTCCTCCTCAATCATATGAATTTGTCAAAAAAAAATTACTGTCGCGTTGTTTTGTTCGGCCGGCCGTAGATTTTTTTTTTTCTTCAAAGTATGCGTACACTTTGTTTCATGACAGTCATGATAGAAGACAATTATGATTTATGGTCGTCGCAATGATGACAGCAGCGGCAATAGTGCTGATTCGCCTGATTCTGATAATAATGATGATAATACTACCTAAACAAAATATTCACTAAATAAAAGCTAAATGTCCGTGAACTAAAAACTAACTGACAATTTAAAAAAAACTCAGTACCTCACACAGCCTGTTTCATGTTTTTATTTTTGGCTTTGGTGTTGATGATGATGAATCCAAATATTGATAAAGCCTAGTTCTTGTTATTCCCCGCAACTCGGAGCTAACACAACTTATCGAGTATTCCAGGTTGAGTCAATAGTTTTAAATTCTTTATGACGATCTAGATTGTTCTATCCATTATTAAATCAATTTTCAATGGCCACTGTTACAATATTTGTGTAGCTATCATTTAGAATTCATAGTGGTTCCATGTAAAATGATATTCGATCTAGTACCCTATAGATATCCATAGTCCATACTAATATTATAATTAGAGACCGGATTATATGCATTTGCATATTTGCATATGCATTTGCATATTTTAGCAGCAGTAATAGCATATTTTACCTAAGATCTATTGTAATATGCATCATAATTATACTATCGTTACATTTACAACATTTTTCACTCACCCTGCGTTCCGAAATGCGAATTTAATAACAATAACAGTTACAAAACATAAGGGCTATTGAGTAATTAATAGTTGTGACTTTTTACTGCATTTCGAATGCAGTCTGTAGCCGAGCGCATCTTTTTTTTTTTGACAGTTAAATAATAAAATGAAAGAGACAGAAGAAAGTCGCGCTCGCTAACTACAAATTAAACGGTAGAACTTTTGCCAGAAACTGTAAGTGCTAACATAGCACCCAAGTTCAAATTCTGCTCAGTTTCCTCAGTGAATGTGGAGAGAACCTTTTCTATTTACAAAAATATTCTATAATGCAATTCAATACAATCTTATCACTGACAATAATTTAGAAAAATATTTGATTGTTTACCTTTACAAAAATTTTAAATAATTTTAATGTCATATTATAATGTTACTAAACGGTCTATTATCGCCTATCAAAAAATAATTTACTAATTGTATGCAGATTTTGAATTTGCATATGCCCATTTAATTTTGCATATTCTGTCAATTTTCGTGCATATTTCAAGCATTTTTCATGCAAATTTGCATGCATATTTGCACAAGCTTTTTAAGTTGCATATAATCCGGTCTCTAATTATAATTAATGCTTAAGTGTGTCTATCTGTCTGTCACGACTCTGAGTTAACAGACATGAGACAGATGAAGACGCTTAAACCGCTGATTCGATTTTGATGAAATTTGGTATGGAGATACTTTGAGTCCCGTTAAAGGACATTAGATAATTTTTGTACTGGAAAAATGTACGGTTTCCGCCCGATAAACTAATTTCGGTTCAACGGAGTTGCGGGCGTAATCTAGTGATATACTGCGTGAAATTTTAATGGTTGTTTTCCTGCAGTAAAATGATCCTATCTTAGTAGTACAATAGATTTGTGAAGTTTTTTTTTTAATCCATATCCATACTTCCATACTAATATTATAATCCATACTAATATTATAAATGCGAAAGTGTGTCTGTCTGTCTGTCTGTTACCTCTTCACGCCCAAACCGCTGAACCGATTTTGCTGAAATTTAGCATGGAGATACTTTGAGTCCCGGGAAAGGACATAGGATACTTTTTGGGAAAATGTACGGTTCCCGCGCGATAAACGAATTTTGGCGCAACGGAGTTGCGGGCGTCATCTAGTTTAAATCATAAATAAAATTCGGCCGGGTCATAGCCGCTCGCGCCTATCGGCATAAAGTTGCCATAGTGCGTCTTACAAAATATTTTTAATTTTCAAAAAATAACTTACATGATTCGATAGCGCTACTATAGGTAAATCGTTCGGGATCGGGAAAACAACCACTAAAATATCACGTTATGAAGGCTAAATTTTGTAAGTGTATGTATGGTAATTATGTTTGGTACACCTTAACAGTTAACTAAAACAACGTTGATGGGTATGTTAACTATATCAAGACTCTGGATTAACTAGCTCATAAGCTACTCTAAGACCCGAAAAAATATTCCAAAACTGTAAGGTGATGTAGCTATCAGAGATATCAGAAAAATTGATTCATAGGCGCTTGGCGTGGCTTCGTAATTTGGTCGGATAGCGTTAAAACCAGGCGAAAGACCAAGATTACTTTGACTTGACGTAAAAAAGACACTTGACATAACCAGGAACAATACCATAGGCCTGAGCCTGTAGCTAAGATGTTTTCTTTATCGCTTCTTTATAGAATTGCCGATCAAAATGTATGGAATTGACATTAAATGAGTCGAACGTCAACTTCATACTAACGAGCGCTTATATGGCTACAATCCATAAATTATATTACAAGATACATTATTATGTTAATAGATAAAATATAATTACACTTAATATTTTATACATCCATCCTACACAATCACGTCAAAATCTATTAAGACGAAAAATTCAGAAATCAAACATCTTAAATAGTCTAAGAGACAGATAAATATTAATATCGGGTTGAACGACCGCTCTCAAGAGCGGCGCGTGCGCAGCCCGATAGTCGTAGATCTATAGATCTGGATTATAGTCACTTTAATTACTATAGTATTGCATTGATCATCATCATTTTTGTATATAGATAATACGTATTTACTATTTATCACGTAGTATAAAACAAAGCCTTCTGTTCACTCTGTCCCTATATGTGCCATCGAAGAATTGATTTATCGGCAAGTGGCAGTTCTTAGTCATTTGGTCGCGCTATATCAATTCCAAGTTAGTCGTCATAATATTCTGTCGGCTGTGTTTGAAATAACGCGACCAAATTACGTAGGTCCGCCATCTGCCTATAAATCAACATTTCTAAAAGTTACTACTTAGATCTTTAAAACTGCACAACTGAATTTCATATGCTTTTAATAAGAAAGCAACGATGAATGCAGAAAGCAAAAATGGCAGAACATCGTCTGCCGGGTCAACTAGCAATTCAACGCAGTGGAAAATTTGCAAAAAAAACAAAGCGATTACATAGATCAAACAAAACATAAGGTCAACGAAACGAGACGCTTGCTCCGTGATGTAACGGTAGGCGTGCATCAGAAAAAACATACTCCCAGTCATTACGCTAATGACCTCAATTTGAACCTTAACACCTCGCAATAGAGGCGACACATCAGCACATCACCACGCCTCAACCCGTCATTGGCAGAAATAAAAACGGCGACCACGTTCGTCACGAGCCGATGGACGGAGAAATCGAGTGACAATGTGTCAAGTGGCCAGCGTATGTTGACCCGCCCCGCCGCGCCCGCGCGCCCCCGCGCCGACCGCCCCGCCGAAACCCTTCACCGGACAGAGGTCAGCGTACACTGGCCGATTATGAAATGACAATTGAAGCTTCAATGAACAAGCCGCAAGATTTCATCGATCACGGCGAATCGCCTACCGTTATGAAAAAATCGATTCCGAATCGATTAACCGCGACCGTCCCACGGTGTCACACGGTGTCACTGTGACACCGGGTCTAATGTGCACTACAGCAGACCTAAAAAGGTCACAAATTGCAATTCCTCTCAAATCAATTCAGAAAATTAATTGTCAAAACTGTCAAACTAATTAATGTCAAATTAGTATGAATTGAATGCGAATTACAAGACATGAATTGCACGCGAAGCGACCATTTTGCGTTTTAAAAAAATGAATCATATTATGACCATAATATGATTCTCCAAAGTGGCCATTTTAGATCCGTTATATAATTGAGTTTAAACAAAGTGTGTAAACAAGTAAACCAATTTTTATCCAGACTTCCGGTATCGGTCTCACGTACACATTAGAGTTGTAACAGTTGACGTAGCAGAACAATGTAGAGTAACTTCTAGACTCTGTGCTGGGCGAGCTTAATTTTAATGACACGACTAATACTCTACACCAAGGGTTCCCAAACTGTGCGCCGCGGCGCCCTGGTGCGCCGTGGATAGGCAAGAGGGGCGCCGTGAGTCGATCCTCCATCATTATCCAAAACCACAAATTAAAAAAAAATATAATATTAATTAAGTGAAGCAGGTAGATGATTAAATATTTATTATTATTTACCTACATTACGTAACTATAATCATTAAAGGTGTTTATTTATACATCTTTTTAGTAGGGCCCCACGACAAAATATTGTGCAACTGCGCCGCAGGCTAAAAAAGATTGGGAACCCCTGCTCTACACGATATTTATAATTAGTACTATCAGAGAAGTTGATTCCTAGGCAGATGGCGAACCTAAGTAATTTGGTCGCCCTAAGTCAAACCCATCCGACCGATCACAGATTCACAGCTAACATTGAATAATTGACATAAGCCGACCACATGACGTAGGTCCGTCAACTGCCTAGAAATCAATTTCCTCGATGGTACACATGCACCATTTACCACATTTTTATAGCCTTTACGAACTTTGTCTAACGATCATCACACATTTATATATCCTCTTTTAATCAGTCAATCTGAACTGTAGCTTAGGCGTTACATTCGAACGATATAAGAGGATTAGAACAAACACAGACTGCTAAAACACGGTAACAAACTCTGTTTTGCCGTATCCACTTAAAAATAATACAAGGATTAGCTGCTGATGATTTTTCAATCAGTGTCCAATTGGAGCGTTAAATAGTTTTCGTCAGTGTTGCCACACACTAATTGCACGATCTTGCGGAACATGTTTTTAGATATTACCTAAATAAGACAGATTTTACGCCAGGGGTTGCCAACCTACGACAAAAGTGCCACAAATGGCACACGACACAGAATTGTGATCAAAAATATTTCGTTATTATTTCACAAATATGAAGCCCCTTACTAATAAAAATAGTTTTCGTCAGTGTTGCCACACACTTATTGTAAGATCTTGCGAAACATGTTTTTAGATATTACCTAAATAACGTCGGATTTTACGCCAGGGATGGCGAACCAGTGGCATAAGTGTCACTTCTGGCACAATGTAGTCGCCACGTCACTGATTTAAAATAAAAATCGTGATTATTTCACATATTAACCCCCTTACTAATAAAAATGTGTAAATAGCTAACAGCTATTCCAGCTCTGCTAGAGTTTGTAGTATATTAGAGGAATCACATCAAAGATAAAAGACAGTGGACATAATATACACTGCATCATAATATTACTATAAGTTCGAGTTACCAAATGTTTAAAATATAGCCTATACGCATGACAATTAGGGAACAAATAAAATAATATGTCTCTTGTCACGTCATAACCTCACTAAAGATTGGAAAAAATTGCTCGTTGACGCAAAAAGGTTCGCGATCGCTGTTTTACGCTAAACGCGAGTAAATCTCACATAAAAAATCCATTACAGATAATAAATTGATATTATAACTTTCTACGATATTGTAGCGGTAAAAATATTACCTATATTGAATATACTAGAGTCATTTTATTTATTTTTAAATTTTTGAGACTTTGAAAAATTTAAAATGCTGTAAAAAAGGTGAAAATATTGTGTGTGCCCTTTTTCTTATAATTGAGGATAACGGATACTTTAAATTTACTGGTACATTGTCGCGGTTGAAAACCTTTCCCGGGAGTCGGGGCCCATAGTACGTACAAAAGAAAAAGCTAACGTAAAAAAGCGGCCAAGTGCGAGTTGGACTCGCCCACGAAGGTTCCGCAGCAGCAAATAGGTAACGTGTTTAGGAAATTATAATACCACAGTATAATAATATTTTTTATTATTATACTTACTGTGAATACTGTACATAATATATTGATTATAGGCCACGGACGCTCTAAAAAAGTTACTATACTGTGCTCGGCGAAACATGGCGGTAGCGGTCATTGACTCCCTGTCAAAAACTTGTCATTTTCTATACAAAGCCGCGATTGACAACATCTGACACTTCATTGTCAATCGCGGTTTATATAGAAAATGACAAGTTTTTGACAGGACCGCTACCGTCATGTTTCGCCGAGTACAGTATATTATAGGTCTACCAGAATCTGAAGGCAATTTTCGACAGCAGATTTTCGAAAAATATCCTTGATCATTGGATAAATTTTTATATTTGCATGTTTAACACACAGAATCAGCCGCTATAAGAAAAAAAAAAGGATCAAAATGTTTTATTCCAATTACCCCGGTATTGCTAGAGTCAATTTATTTTCTCACTTTTTGCCATCAGATTCTGGTAGACCTATAGAATATTGCACAACACCGACATATTAAAACAAGCTAATTTCATACATCTACTTCAACCCTTGCTCAAAACTTCCGTGAACAAGCTAAAAGCCAGACAAAAAAATAAAAAAAAATAAACGAGGTATCAGTAATCATACACACATGGAAGACAAGCAATTATACAGGGTTGTGCCTGGTACGGCGGGCCCGAATTTGCGCTACCACTACACAGGGTGTGTTTTTTGGTGCTCATTAAAAAGTTACCACAGTTTGGAAATTTTGGGTTATGTGAAGGGTTAGTTAAGTGGTAAGATAGATATGATTGCTAAGCCTAAAATATACACTACAAAGTTTTGCGAAATAAGCTGAATCTTAAAACTGAAGACTGTTGTAGTTTTTTATATGATATCCTAGGATACTGTTACGTAGGAGAGCCATGCTTCGGCACGAATGGGCCGGCTCGACCGGATAAATACCACGTTCTCACAGAAAACCGGCGTGAAACAGCGCTTGTGCTGTGTTTCGCCGAGTGAGTGAGTTTACCGGAGGCCCAATCCCCTACCCTATTCCCTTCCTTTCCCTCCCCTATTCCCTTCTCTTCCCATCCCTACCCTCCCCTCCCAAGTAACAAAATCTGGTCTTGTAGTGGTTCCGGGGCCAGGACTATAAGAAGCTAGTAAACGTTTATAACCACGGAAAAGGGCCCATTTTATACGCGTACTTTTGCTAATAAAACACTCATAGTAGACTTGCCTAGCACTACTTAGAATAATAATACACTTATTGTTGGACTACGCAGAACTATCTGCTCCCACGAAGCCAACTATGAGCATCTAATAGAACCCCAGACAGGCCTGTTACGTACTCCGCGCTTCTATTACTAGCTACTTCAAACATTTGTGAATTGTGTTGTGATTTGTGAGGTGGATGAAAAAAATTATAAATAAAATAAAATGTATTGAGAAGCAAGTATTTCGCACATAGTAATATACGTGCATACTGCATACATAACTTGGAGGGGTTAATTAATAATACGAAATCAATCAACACTCACTGTATTTCTGTTCTCTGTAAATCTGTTACAACTATATAAGTGGCATTCGTGCAAGCGATAGCGCGATGTAGAAACACCTCAGCGCCATCTATTGAAAACAACATGAAACCATACTATATGAATTACATTCGTGCAAGCGTTAGCGCGACTTACTATTTTTCTTATAGAATTTTAATTGGCACTAACAACGGCAAACGCGTAAGTATTTCCGGTGAAGTATATTGTGTTTTACATCTCAATTTTTGTTCGCCCATTCAACACGGCGTACCTATTTACTAAGTTGTGTTTAGAAATAAGTGCATTTCGTTCTATAAATTACTATTACTGGCGTATGACACTTATAGCGGATTTATAATTACTTCTTGTAGGCTATTACAAGTGTAACTTACTGGAGCAAGTTTTTTCAAGTATATTTACACCTTTGAAACACTTGTATAGGCCATCTTATCCTTTACTGCGCTTATAATCTCGTTCTATACACGATTATAAGTCAACTTATAAGAGCAGGTCTACTACAAGCCCAAACGAACTCCCTGTAACCTGTTATAAGCTTGGTAGTAAAACCTGGAACCACTAAAAGAGAGTTACTAGTGCTGCAAGCCTATAAACTGTGCACTATAGGAAAATTTTGTTACTTGGGCCGGCCTTTTAAGAGGGAATAGGGTAATACCCTATTCCCTCTTAAAAGGCCGGCATCGCACCTGCAGCTCTTCTGATGCTGCGAGTGTCCATGGGCGACGGAAGTTGCTTTCCATCAGGTGCCCCGTTTGCTCGTTTGCCCCCTTATGTCATAAAATATATATATATATATATATATATATATATATATATATATATATATATATATATATATATATATATATATATATATATATATATATATATATATATATATATATATATATATATATATATATATATATATATATATATATATATATAAATTATTATTAATATTGCATTCTTTAGTTGAAGTTTATTTTGATACAACTGCTTCAAGGTCCTCGATGATAGGCCAATAAGCATGGTCCACGATGGGTAACTGTACACGTCAAACATAGGCGAATATCATGCCCCTCAACACATTTGTATAATATTTGCTTGTATTGGTCCATCATGGGCTAACAAAGACATAAGGGAAGAATTGCCGCACTCAAAGACGAATATTATTTACTTAATTGTAATTAAATGAAGATTTTGACATACACCATGGGGCTTAAAATCTGTCAAACTATCTTCATTAAATTGAAGTCTAATCATTATTAAATGTCTCTGACTGCAGCCATGATAAGAAGGATAAAGATGCTCCCACACAGCAGTTATATAACGTTAGATGCTGTTGCTTAACATAATTTGTTGTCCAACTTTTAACAAATTATAAATTATAACAAACGACACGTTTATTTCTTGACATGTTGTAGCGTATGTTATAACGCTGTTATAAAATGTTACCGTATAACACAATGTTTTATAACGTTATATAACTGCTGTGTGGGAGGCAGGAGCACCTTAATAATAAAACAAACAAACTCTTTTCTGAAACACCCTGTACGTGGTGGAAAATTAAAGCTATTCATTTGCATTTGTCGTGGATAAGTCACGTGTGCTCGCGTGCGCGCGATGTATTATCAAAATCCGCTGAGAAAAACTACCAGGGTAGAGGCGACATTGTTTTATACCCATAAATTTAAAAGAATTGATAGTAATACACAATACTTATAAAGATATATTAAGGTTATCTGGGGACTACTTATTTAGAGCCCGATTTTTTTGTCGTTCTTGATAATCAACTGTTGAAGGTATAGTCATCATCCATCAAGTCATACAAGAAACAGCGAATACTGTTTAAAATTACAAAAAGCAACATATTAAATTATGATTTAATGCTAGAAGTTTTAGGAACTTACTATATCGAGGGCTAATTCTGGATGTAAGATACTTTACTGATCATTTCAGATATGATGATAGGAATAACAAACAAAAAGCAGTATAAATAAATTTATACAATATATACTTTTCTATTCAGTGTTTTTTTCCTAAAATCCTTTCATTTAATTTTTCCAATGATAATTTCACGCTTTTCGTCGCTAAGACGCAGACTCGACGAACAAGAAACGGCATCTGGTGGACTCGAGGATGGTAAAATAGAGGTATTTTCATAACCTATCAGTAAGAATTTTTCTACACTTTCCTACGCGCGCTATAGCGTCTTTCGTGCCAATCGTTGTGTTAAACATCTGTCATAATATTATGTTGCGAACCTAAAAACCCTCATTCTGCTAATTCGTCCTATCTGCCCGCTACTCTATGCCACTCGGGAGCATGTATCAGGGGTACGTAAGCCGCATTAATTGTATGATCGATACCGGCCGTGTCTAACCATTTATTAACTCCGTGGTTTTCGTATTTCGGATAATGATTGGATTTTCGACTAGACAGCCTTGAAATTTCGTTAGATGTGCCAACGATAAGTAATTTTACTGTGTATTTTATAATAGTTTTTAAAAATGATCGGTTATATTTTTATCATTCATCAATAATTAATGTGATCTCAATATAATAAACCTGTAAATTAACTACTCATTTCACCACTTCCTGATAAGTGCCGACTGCCGGATAGACTCAGGGCCGGTTTTAGCACTAGCGCCCAGGGTGCTGATAGTGCTGAAAAACTTGGCGCCCCTTTTCTTTGCCTTTAGCGCCCCTTTTTATCCGGGGCCCTGGGCGGTCGCCTAGCGTTATCCATTAAAAAAATATACAAAAATATGATTATAGTTAGGGTAAGCAAGTAAATGATAATAAATAAATATTTAATATCCTACCAGGTTTACATAACTAATATCATAATTTTATTTTATAATATTAGTGGTTTTAGATAATGATAAAGGATCGACCCACGGCGCACCAGGGCGCCGCGGCGCACACTTTGGGAACCCCTGTTATATAGAGTATAGAATATATCAAAATCATAGTAATACTATATTAATAATTCGCCAAGTGTAAAATAGTCCTTTCAATACGTATTGTACAATCCACACGTAACTAGGCTGAAACCCATACATCTCCCGAACAACGCACGTTACAAAATAACGACTCGACGATATCATCTAGGGTTGCCAAACCCCCTTTTTATAACCTATCATCAAAAATATCACAGACATAGATCAAGATAGATACCGCATGTGTATGTACTTCGCGTGCCATATCGCGTTCCCAAACGACGAGTAATGCTCGTCTTTCGGAAGTCTGTTCTTTAGTCTGCTATCGGAATCGCACGTCAATCGGAATTTTAAAAATGCCTAAATGCCTAAAAGAGCCTTATTGAGCTGTATAAATTCAAATAGAAACGTTGGCGTTGATAATGGACACGTTTCTTATCATCGGTACGTCACAGTGGTAAGAAAAAAGTGACACGCTCGTTTTCATACAAAAGGAGCGACATGCGGTATCTATCTTGATACATGTCTGTGCCAAAACCCCTTTTTAGGGTTCCGTAGCCAAATAGCAAAAAACGGAACTCTTATAGATTCGTCATGTCTGTCTGTCTGTCTGTCTGTCTGTCCGTCCGTATGTCACAGCCACTTTTCTCCGAAACTATAAGAGCTATACTATTGAAATTTGGTAAGTAGATGTAGTCTGTGAACCTCATTAAGATTTTGATACAATAATGGAAAAAAATATTAAAAATTTTAGAGGTCCCCATAGGTACAACTGAATCAAAAAAAATTTTTTTTTCCTCTAACCT
Organism: Cyaniris semiargus; assembly: GCA_905187585.1. NCBI lineage: Eukaryota > Metazoa > Arthropoda > Insecta > Lepidoptera > Lycaenidae > Cyaniris > Cyaniris semiargus. The sequence goes on along the minus strand of LR994564.1, from coordinate 3,188,120 downwards.
ATGCGTGTGGGGTATCTATGGATAGGTCTTCAAAAATTATATTGAGGTTTCTAATATCATTTTTTTCTAACCTGAATAGTTTGCGAGAGAGACTCTTCCAAAGTGGTAAAATGTGTGTCCCCCCCCTCTAACTTCTAAAGTAGGGGCATGATAAGTCTAAAAAAAAATATATGATGTACTTTACTATAAAAACTACTAACGAACATTGGTTTGAACGATATCTAGCAAGTAGTTTTTTTTATAAATCATAAATGGTAAACTAAATTTAACTTTCATTAAATCAACTGGAATATAAAAATAAATCAAAAACCTTTTAATTTCTTAAAAATAAACCTTATTGCTGCTGCGGAACCCTTCATGGGCGAGTCCAACTCGCACTTGGTCGGTTTTTTATAATCTATCATCAAAAATATATTCTTTGATGAAATCCTTTCTCTTGTAGTTTTCTTTACATTTTAAAATTAAATAAACCAATAGTTAACTTGACAGGTGAACTATATTCCCTTATTGTTATATATTACAATTTTGTTCAGTAATTATGACGTTATCTAGAAAATAATAGCACACACACCTGCTATGCATAATGCACATAATATACTTCTGTTGCGATAACGCTCAAAATAAACTATGAAAAGCATAAGACGTCTAAAAAAATCCAACCTAATTCCAATAATAATATCATTACAAGTATCTAACGTAAATCAAGCTAAATATTCCAGCTACGTAATTTTTAAGTTTTGTCAACTCTATTCACCCAAGGCATTGAGGTGAAGTACAAAGGCACAGCGACAATAACACGTGCTCGTCGTTTCGCCACGTTTTAACAAGACCATGCAGCGCATGCATGATGCGTAATATACAGGCTGTAACAAAAATAAGTGATAATACTTTAGGGTGTGTACGTGTTCCTTGTAGAGAGTTTTTTTTTCACTTTTGTATGGGGAAACTCGTGACGCTCGGGCCCTTGACAAGGAACACGTACACAGCCTAAGGTCTAAAGTATTATCATTTATTTTTGTTACACCCTGTAGAGTTCCGTGCTGTGAGTATTTAAACCATTCCGATTTTAGTAGTGTTTCATATTTATAATGACTTTAAAGAGAAGGGATGTATGATAATTATATAATAGTGGCTTGCACAAAGATATTATGTCAGTATGTTTGTTACTACCTTCCGATGAAATCGCTGAACCAATTTTGATGTTTGGTATGAATATCTATACTTTGGGAAGTAGGAAGTCCTTTTCTACTTCTCAGGCTAGTTTCTACAACGAGATTTATAATAATTTCATGTAATAACTATTGTCATACCTAAAAGGCGTAACTTACAGCTTCGCTAATTTTAAAGATGTCACTTACTAAGATAATTAAGTAAAAATATTCAGTGTTGAACCCAAAAGTATGTTATAACTTATACCATGACATCGTCCATATTTAATTTTGTTACGGAACCCAGCTCCACATTCAACACTTCACGCTTTCACACTTATCTGTGGTGTTTTGACTATTGTGTCGGCAATTTCACAACCGACCCTAAACTACAGGGGAGGTATTTACTTTTTACCTGTTAACATATGGGTCAAAATGACCGTATGCAGGTAATTGTGTAACAAAATCATTGCGCTTTGTATATTCAATTAAAACAATGTTTTGTTTTTAAACTAGCGACCCGCTCCGGCTTCGCACGGGTTCAAAGTGCTTTAGCACAGACTACTAAGGGGATAAGTACTACGTATTGCTAATTTCTATAGGGAGAACCGCGGCCTCCGACGCGCTATATGACGGCACGCTCCCGCCGCGCCGCCTCGGCCGCCCGGTACCGCCAGTGATGCCAGATTGGGGGGAATTCCCCCAAATTTGGGGGTTTTTTTAGGTGATGGGGGGAAAATTTGGGGGAACAATTTTTTGGGGGGATTGTTGGAGGAAAAATCTGGGAACAGACAGCGAAATCTTAGTAATAGAGTCCCGTATTTGCCCTTTGGTTACGACTTACGGAACCATAAAAATGATCAAGAAGCTCGCGAAGATGCTGATTCTGTAAATATGGACGTATGGATACGATGGATACGATGAATGCACCCCATTTCTACAATAGAAATGGTGTGCATTCATCGTATCCATTTGTTAATTTCCCGTTAATAATGAATATTTTTTTTCTTTTATGACTTTTGGGGGGATTTTCTTTAAATCCCAAATTTTAGGGGGATTTCAGGAAATACTAGGAGAAAAACGAAGATGGCCGTCTGGCAACACTGGGTACCGTCGAAAACGCTACGTCCCGCAATTTTTAAATCTGTAATATCTTTGAAAATATTCAATTAAATCATATGCTGTAAAGGGTCATATAGATCAATATTACTCGAACAATGTATTTAAGGTATTTAATTAGATAAAAATTAATGCCGTATTCGTTAAAATTGCTTCGATTAGCCATTATTTGTAGTAAAAAGTAAATGACAATAAAATGTTATTGTGGGATATCCATAAGAGATAGACATATACCATCGCGAAGTTTTCTATAGACCTTTTCATTGTGTACAATATTTAATACATTATTTTTAATAAATCTCGGAAGGGTTCAGCCTGCATTTGCAATGTAAGCGAAAAAAAAATGTAATTATTTACGACATCAGATTAGAAACCTCAAAAATAACAGTATTTCTCTACTATTTAATGGATGATATTATACATACAAACCTTCCTCTTCAATCACTCTCTATTAAAAAAAACCGCATGAAAATCCGTTGCGTAGTGTTATGCTGGGCTTCCATGCTTGCCAAGACTTGGCAAGCATCCACAAGGCACAAGCGTCCACAAATCTCGCATGGCATTTGGAAGTCGTTTACACGCTTGTGAATGCGTCAGTGTATTACGTACATCCGAGCAACCGCCCTTTGATCTGTGTCCAAATACCGACACTTCACAACCGAATCGGATACAAGCGTCCACAAGCTCACGCAAGCCAAGCCAGATACTCTCTTTACACGCTTGTACTTGTGAACGCTGGTCAAGCCTTGGCAAGCATAGAAACGCAGCATTAAAGATTTAAGCATACAAAGGGACATAGGGACTGAAAAAGCGACTTTGTTTTATGCTATGGTCTATATAGTGATGATACACATTTTGTAAACCAAATAAATAAAAGACTTGTTTTACCCCTACTACACATACAGTTAGTAGTGGATAAAATAGGATAATACTTAAATTCCAGCTAACTAGGTAATGCAAATATAAGGATAGCATAAGTTTAACGTGCCTGTCTGTAGCATCGTAGCTGCCAAAAGGATCAACCGATTTTGATCAACTTTTTAACCGACTTCCAAAAAGGAGGAAGTTATATGTTCGGCTGTGGATTTTTTTTTGTATGTTCAACGATTACTCCGCCGTTTGTGAAACGATTTTCAAAATTTTTGTTTTTTTCTATTATTTATCGTTTCCCTCCAATTTGGTCCCATTTTCACAAAAGTGGTGATCTGATGATGGGATCCGTGAGTAATCGAGGGAACTCCTCAAAATTTATATGGAAACATATGGTGATTTTGGTTTTATGAGAAGTATCCTAAGCATATGCTACCAAAACGCAAGAATTTGCACCAAGGTATACTATGGTTCCGAAGATACTAAGAGAACTCCGGATTCCTTATAGATACAAGTTTCGGGGTTAAGGCGCTGTTTTAAGAACTGAAAGCATATGCTACTATGCAAATTACATTCATCATCATCATCATCATCATTACTACGTCAGGGTCACCAATGTCACATGGTTGTATCTCAATGTCACATGGTGGTATATGGATACAAATTGTAATAAGATACGTAGAATATACGCGATGGTTTACTAGGTTTTTTTTTATGAAATAAGTGGGCAAACGAGCAAACGGGTCACCTGATGGAAAGCAACTTCCGTCGCCCATGGACACTCGCAGCATCAGAAGAGCTGCAAGTGCGTTGCCGGCCTTTTAAGAGGGAATAGGGTAATAGGGGAGGGTAGGGATGGGAAGGGAAGTGAATAGGGGAGGGTAGGGAAGGGAATAGGGTAGGGGATTGGGCCTCCGGTAAACTCACTCACTCGGCGAAACACAGCGCAAGCGCTGTTTCACGCCGGTTTTCTGTGAGAACGTGGTATTTCTCCGGTCGAGCCGGCCCATTCGTGCCGAAGCATGGCTCTCCCACGTATAAAAACTAAAAAAAGTGAAATTATTATTTTTAGCAAAAAATTAAAACCGACTTCCAAGGTAAAAACAATAATAACATCCTTATAATATGAACTAAAAAGTATTAAATAATATTTCGTATCTAGTAGTGCCTTTTTCCGAATTCGACTAAACCTTAACTATTTCTGTATTCAATCTTCATAATTTTGAAGTCGGTGCCAGTTCCAAAAGTTTCAAATATTCTGTCAGAGAACTGAAGATTCAGCTATCTGGTACCGACTTCAAAATGATGAAGATTGAATACAGAAATAGTTGAGGTTTAGCCGAATTCGGAAAAAGGCACTTCTAGATACGAAAAATGATTTAATACTTTTTAGTTCATATTATAAGGATGTTATTATTGTTTTTACCTTAGAAGTCGGTTTTATTTTTTTGTTAAAAATAATGTCTTCCGAAGTTGACGTGATCTTTGACGTGAATTCATCATCATCAAATCTCTTACTGACAATCTGAAAGCCCAGGATTATAATAATTTTGTTTCATGTCATTAGCTAATAAGAGTATGTTTCATGTTGCTTTAAAACACTTGTAGTGGTTTAACCACTATATTATTTTATTATGACGTATTAAGGTATAAAATACGTTACGTTTAAAGAAAGTATTAACATTAAGGTTATATTTTACACTTTATATGTTCTGTCACTTCAAACCTTGTAAACCTTATCGTCAAATACATAAGGGTGAAAATACTTGAAATTTGCCGGTCGTAAAAACCACGCTGACCCAGAAAGGTCATCGCGTGTGCACACATGACCCCGAGACAAAGTCTGAAGAAAATAATGCCTGATCCCTATCGCCTTAACGTGATTCGGACCACGCATACACCGAAATTTCCTTCGATACAATCTGATATATCCATCCAATGTACCCAGACCTCTCGCATCCCGATAAACCCTCGCCGAGACGGGTCACGTTAACCTGGATCAGATATCATCGTCCAATCCCCAAAGAGCTCCGCTGCTCTACATTTACAAGGGACAGCGAGGTCATGTTAAACTAGATGTAGACGCATGCGAACACTTGAAATATGTGAAGTGACGTCACTTTTATGTCAGCCAATCCATTAATTCTTATCTGGACTTCCGAAATCGTGTTAGGAAAGTATGTTTTATGGCGGGCGAACATGACACAGCATACGTTCTACATATAGGGTTAATTGGGGAACAGAAGGGGTCACGAAGCGATAAAGACTTGTATTGATGGAAGTAGATCTTGGTATGTATGGTGAATACCAACTTATTATGATATTATAGGTACTTTATTTCAATCCATACTAATATTATAAATACGGAAGTGTTTCTGTCTGCTACCTCTTCAGGCCCAAGCCACTGAACCGATTGAGCTGAAATTCGGTATGGAGATTCACACTGAGTCTCGGAAAAGGACATACAATAATTTTTATCCCGAAAAAATTAACGGTTTCCGCGCGATGAACGTGTTTTGGCGGAAAAGAGTTGCGGGCGTCATCTACTTAGTAGGTTATATTTTACTGCAATGTTTTTACGCTAGAGGCAGCACCAGCATAGACAATAAGCAAAAAGTATTGTTCGACGGTTGACAACGTTTCTGTTCAAATTCTGATATGACGTGTGCAACTCGTCGGATTTTGGTTGGATTACTTTATGTGCCAGTAGCGCCCTCTGCTCCGACCTTTGCGTAATATTCTCTATTAATTTTTTTGATCCAAATAAAACTAAGGTATGGCTATAACCCTTCCACTGTGGCGGCCATATTGCAAAAATTAGCGCATCTGTACTTTTGGTGGCGTGACGCGTTAAAATGATGATTGATGATAACTCTAAAATTCATAATAACTATGTCATTGTATGAATTAAGCTAAGATAAAAAACAATCCAATTTTGCCACGTTAAGTTTTATTAATTTAACTACATTCTGTGAATAAAGAATTTGCATTTGTAATTTTAAATTAAATGTCACTTATTTACCGCGCAATAAAGTAATACAAACAGTAGTTAGTACAGTTAGTAATACAAAATATGTTGTAGGACCTAAGCATATTACTATCAAACTGAATTTAAGGTGACGCCGCGTTAAAGTAAAAAACCGTGTTGGATATGTTTTAGATTGCTTGTCCTCTCATAGAAAACAAGCAATGGAACAGCAATAAATGGAAAGGGCGTAAGCGACAAAATGGTTTTTGTCGCGTAATTTAAAAACCATAAATAATATATTTCATATAAGCTATGTGCAAATTAAAGTGTATGCTTGAACCAATCTATGTACAAATTTTGGAAGCTTAAATCACTCTCCTCTGTTGGCAAAATTAGAATCCCTTTTTTACAGAGGTCTTTTTGATTGATTATTCTGTGTTATGAAAGTTGACCAATCGTGTTATGCTATGGGTAATTTAAAGACAAAAACATGATGAATACTGACAGTGAACTTTAATTTCTTAGCTTTAGTCATTGCTGAGAAAAATCGATATCGCTACAGCCAAATTATCAAGGCGTCGCCTTAAGCAATACAGACTGAAATAGTTTGTCTTGTCTGTGATATCTTGTGTATCGTATTTAACAGTATGTTTTAGTGTCTTTGGATTTGTTAGGTAAAAGGATTAGGAGGTATTACAATAAACACAAATACCTATTACTAGACCATACGAAAGCGCCTAAAATATGCTCTTGAAACGCCGATCACTTAAACTCTACTTAAAACTTTATGATACACAAACTAACAAAAAATAAAGGAACAATGGAAACTTATATTAGTAACATGTTGGAAAGTTTTAGGATTGTGTGTGAGTGTGTGACTCAACGGGACATAACCAATAAAATGAGCACACAACATACCCTAATGTAAGTACACCCAGGTAAGGACCATTGTTTAAATGTAAAACAATACGTTTTTTGTACCGACTACGATAATAGTTTTATTGTGGAATGTTAAAATATTAAATTCGAGGAAATTGTGTCTACTTATATGTACCGGCAAAGAACGTGTAGGTAACGTTTTGGAATACCGTTTCACATTCCTAATTTTTAGTAGTAAAATGTTTTACGAAATTAACTCAACACTAGTACGGGGTTCGAAGTAATGTTGTGTTGAATAAATTATTCGTTAAATGTTCGTAATAAATAAATAAATATCTTTATTGCCAGAATGTTGTTGATATAAAGGTCTTATTACTACTTATAGTTGTTACATTCTGCCATAACAATGGCGTACACGGTACAACATAATATGTATTTAATAAATACAACTTTAAGGGCCTGTTTCACCACTTCCTGATAAGTGCCGGATAGACTATCCACCACTTAACTTGACAGATAGAGTATGGAGAATCTGTCAATAAAGTTGTGGATGGCCTATCCGGCACTTTATCAGGAAGTGATGAAACAGGCCCTAAATTACTAAATAGGAAATAAATGATAATCAGGTGAGGCCAATTTGGCCCTCAAAAATTCGTCAAAGGGTTAAACAAAAATCGTGATAAAAGTAAATTGAGTGAAATCACAAACTTCTGTCTAGTCTCTTAAAATTTTTTCGTCAGACGAATTTTTCTACATCCACAATAAAAAATACAAAACTCCAAATACCCTGGCTAATTATAAACTTAGTCCAAAACCACATAAGCACCAAGTAATTAACAATCATGCGGAGTGCCGTAATGCAGCCCCATTGAGAATTTCGGTGCTTATCAGCCACAAAATTAAACTTTTATTTTGAGCCGCGGGCGGGACTCGTGTGCCACAGACTATAGACTTGAAGAGCGTCGAGTAGTTCCAAATTAGGAATTCGAAAATTAAATTCGAATTGAAATGAGCGTGAATAGAATTAAAAATTAACGCAAAAGACTTGGCCGTTTTGAGAAATTTCTGGCAGTATTTTTTTATTTGTGATTTGTGAACGGTGTAAAATTTTAATTTCTTTCTTTAAATATTTTTTTTAATTTTCCCTTAAGTATTTACTAAATTATAATATGCTGTCGCGAAATGCACTGAACAGATAATATTAAAAACCTTACAAAATGTATTTCAATTACATTATTTCGTCACTCTACCTATCATGATACTAATTAAAATATTTTCTATGTTCTTATAGTTCTACTAACTTTAAGAACAATATCAAATCTTATATCACAACCGTATTTAAGTCGTACAAAAACAACTACAGATACTTAATTTTTATTGCCAGAAATAATTATTGTCTAACTAAAAGTAAACATTCTCTGCTCGACGCAAAGTCTCCAATACTAGGGAAGATTTCCTTCGGAGTATATCATGTCTAAACATCATATTTTAAGCAGTAGATCATAGATACAAAATACCTGTATCTATTTCTTAAATAAGGCCATGTCTATACCTCAAAAGGTATATATACTGCACACGCGAGGTTACAGCTTGTATTTCGGCCGTGTGTTCTCACACGTAGCGATACACATCTGATTCATTGCTGCACCAAAACCTCTACCTCTACCTCTATCTACCTCTTCATCCTTATATAGTTATACTCGGTAACTGAGGTGCTTAATTTTACAGTACTAATAATAACAATTATGTCTTTCTTATCATCTGATTTAAAATATTAACCCGATTGTATTGTATTCAGCAAATTTTTTAATTAAGCTGACGCAGTTGTGGTAGTCTCTAGTCTAAAGTCTTCTTCAGACACACACACACACACAAGCAGACAGTAGACACTAAGCGTACGTAAAACAAATCCAATCGCAATTCCGCCGCTTCACAGGTAAATTACCTTTGCACAAAAATACAACACGCTGTACCTATCGAAGTTTTGCGCGCCAGTCGGGAACTAATCTAAGTACTTGCAAGTTGGCAGACAAGTGTCTGCGAGTTTTTTTTTTCACTTTCCTGCCAGCGCTGTACCAGTGATATGAACATGCATCACCGTGTACAGAGTAAGGAATGCACAGAGACTGTTAAGTTAAGTTTAAATTTCCATAAATATAAAGTTTATGGTTTGATATTTATTAGTATTTTTTCCGTTGAATAAATGACCAATGTTTAAAATATATTTATATCACGTCTTTCTGCTTGGTATTACCTACGAATATAATTGAAGACGTGAGTGAATGAACACAATAACTAACAGTAAAAAAATGCTGTTTTTTTCATAAATGGAGGCTTTAGAGCCGGAAAAATTATTTGAAATTAAAAAAATCCGTGCATTATATTATGTGTAGCCAGATATATTAGCCAGGTGATGAAGTAGATAAATTACAAGGTTTGTTCAAATTATAAGGAAAAAAATGTGTAAATGTCCGTATGTTCCAAAATGTTAGTTATCGTGTTCTTGCACTCACGTCTTTAATTAATTATTACTTACGTATTTAAATATTTAGGAGTATAAATTATTAACGTTAAAAAATAGGAAATGGAAAATATTATTAAAGCTAAAAGAGAATTCAAGTAAAATGTTAAATCGCTACACAGGGTGTAAAAACTTAATTCTTTATATCTCAAAGAAGGGGTTCCCCATACTGATTTGAAATGGTTATCTGAATCAACTTAAATGGAGTGTGGTAAAATTAACTTTTTTTTCCTAAACGTCTATTTATAAGCCGTAAATCAAAATCCAAAAATACAGATATTCCAAGTTATCATCAATATTTTTATGTTCTCTATGTCTGTCTACTCTGCGTCACGGGGAAGACACTGTGGCGTCCGTATTCGAGCATTCATTTTTCCCAGCTCGTCGCCTCCGTTCGGGAGATTGTTAGGGATCGACGGACACATTGTTACAGCTGAAATATTACCCAGTGTGTGCTGCTCTTTATGCTTCTATCTCATTCTCACTCTCAACGTTCTTTTTTTTTAATTAATATATGGTGAGAATGATAACTCAATTAAAAATTATATATCTAGAATGTAGATAGAATGGCCTAATGTAGCTACCATCATTGGTGAAATTTTGCCAAGATTGAAAAAACCTACTGTCGAATTTCGATATATAATATAATGGTGATAATGATGATTCCTACTAAGAATGACGAGTATGCATGACTAAGAATTATTAAATTGCTAGGTTAGGTTAGACCTGAAATATCCCACTTCTGATGGTTTTGGTCCTTCCTTAAGTTCAAAACATCATGGCTTATGCAGCATGCTGCATACAACATCCTTATTTAATGAAAACTCTTTGTCATATTATGTTAGCACTAGACGTTCCGCGCGGCTTCGCCCGCGTAAATTAGATATTTCACAGAGAAATCAGTCTACAAAAAATAGCCTATGATCCTTCACTTGGTCTACTTCTTATCTGACCCAAATAACAGACAACAACTCTAGTAGTTCGTGAGATAAGCCCGTTCAAATAATTTCCCCCGTTTTTTCCACATTTTCTTCTATTTCTTCACTCCTATTAGTTTAAGCGTGATAAAATATAGCCTATAGCCTTCCTCGATAAATGGGCTATCTAACACTGAAAGAATTTTTCAAATCGGAGCAGTAGTTCCTGAGATAAGCGCGTTCAAGTAAGCCCTTTCAAATAATTTCCCCCCGTTTTTTCCACATTTTCCTCTATTTCTTCGCTCGTATTAGTCTTAGCGTGATAAAATATAGCCTATAGCCTTCCTCGATAAATGGACTATCTAACACTGAAAAAATTTTTCAAATCGGACCAGTAGTTCCTGAGATTAGCGCGTTCAAACAAACAAACAAACAAACAAACTAACAAACTCTTCCGCTTTATAATATTAGTATAGATTTTCGATAACACTCACTTGTAATAGATTTAAATTGTCGCGAAGGCGGAAACAGGTAGAGTAATGTAACCGGCATTCCTGACTGCACCCTAGGGGATGGAATTAAGACCCCATTATAGTCAGGTATTTAACAATTAGGTTAGGTCACGATTGAGGAACATTGGAAGACATTGGGGTTTGTTTCCCTTTTTAACTCATCAAGCCCCATACGAGCACCGGTGGACGCGACAACAATAGAATACAATAGCATTTCCAAGAATCCGCGATCGAAGGGTTAACTATCTATCTCAGAAAATATAAAAGATCTCAGAAAATATAAAAGGAAACTTTTTAAAAGCACCAACAGCAGCTGTAGAAGGTCTGATTTCTGACCTTTTTTTAATTAGATACTCTTGTAGTAAGAAAACCACCACATATTCTTATTTGTCGTGTTATATCGATGCATTAAAATTTTTACAGGATCATCTATGCCATAATATCCTTTCCTGAATATAGTAGAAGTCCACCAAAATCGGTTAGTGGTTAAAGCGTGAAATTGTTATAGATAGAAAAACACACTTTTCGCTAGTATAGATCTCCTTAACAATTGTTCCCTTATTTACGTTCTGCCTTCACATAATAACAGTATGCATACAGTCTCAAGAGCGTACGCTTTGTTTGCCTTCTTTATCACAAATCCCTTTCTTCAATACATTATGAAAATCGTAATATATTTAAAGACATCGTTACATTATAACACAAATAATATTACTTTAGGTAACCATTTCTTATGAATATTTTGATGCTAGAAATAGCAGTGAGAAAACTCTTCTATTATTATTTTTTTTATGTATATTTCCTTTTGTCGTTCTTTATTCGTAAATGATTAGATGACATGTTTAAAAGATTAGAGACCAGAACATATTCCCTTATATTTCCTGTATTTCTTTTTGTCTTGTATGTTTCCTTCTGTGAATCTTATTCTAACTACGAAAACGTAAAAATCTCTAATTATATCAAGACATTGCAATTAACTTATTTGCTTTTAGTACCTACTTTTGTATCTTCTTTACCTTATCTCTTCTTATTCTATTTTCTTTGGCATTGCTTGTTCTAATTTTAAAACATTATTTTGCCCCTTTACACATTAGATTATTACGTCCATTTTCCTAGATACTTTTTGTCCTAAATTTAAAATGACTACTTTATTAACACTTTACACCTCAAAATTGGGTTATTCGTGCCCTTGCGTGTGTGTATGGTAGTACGTGTGGCCGATAACATCTGAACCCCTATTAAACCTTTTTCGTAACCTTAATGTGAACATGTTTATTTGTTCGTTATTTATTGTGAAAGTTCATGTGAAACACGCCAATATTACACAATTTGATATATTGGGTTAAAAGATAGATATGTAATTTTTGTAAGAGAATTGATAGAAAAGTTTTTGGAGGTTTAAGCTGAAACTATACATCCAAGTTTGAAACCTGAAAGAGTAGTTTTTCTAGTCAAAATTTCTCCTAAGTATTTTATATACTTAATCTTGTACCCATTGTTCTCATACAAAGATTGATAACACAGAATATTTAAAGAACATAATATGAATCGAGAAGGTGAAAAATGTTTTTAATTCAAAGTATCTAATAATATATTTTCCTATAATAAAATATGATATCCTTTACTTAACTTATTATAGTAATTTAATTGTATCTACGTAGCTCCGAGTGGACTGACTAATAAAGTCATAAAATTCTCCGAGTCCTAGACGCCAATAAATCTAAAAATAGCAGCAGCGGCCAACCTTGACCGAGGGAAACTTTTGTAAATTATTGACAATACTTTTTTCCGACTCAACACAATGGCGCGAAAAACTTTTAAACTTTTCTTATGTATTTTTTCGGGCAGACAAAAGAGATTAGGAGTTTTATTTAGAAAAACATAATATTTTTATATTTATTCATATTATTTAGGTTGTACTCGTATTTAAGTTTCAAACCAGGTGCTTAACGTTCTGATTTATTTAGTATTTATGTATTCACGACTAAGAATAAAGTTTGCGATAGTGTGCAAATTTATACAATTTATGAATTAACTAAACGACTATTAAATTGATAAGAAAAACGCTCCGACTTACGAGTCCACGTGAACACAAAGCAAAATTATAGCACTGCACCGTTCATTATTTTACTTCATACTCAATATGTTTCGCAGAGCAGGTGCTGAAATTTTGTTGCAAGACGAATGTGGAAGCATACAGTAGGTAGATAAATAACATATCAGCAACATAGTAACTTTGTACCGAGTAGGTATTGGTGAAAAATTACATAATGTGGAGTAGGCGTCACGCGTGACATATGTAGCGGTCGTGTGTGTGTGAGTGTGTGTGTGTGTGATGTGTGGCGCGTGTGTGCGCAGGGCGGGGCCGGGGGCGGACCCTGCCACCGCCAGTCGGCCACCGCCGCTCGCAGCGCGCCGCTCGGCATTCGCGCGAAACCACCGTCGAGTGCGCCCGTCTCACACCGCGCCCGACTCTCGACCGCGACGCACGTCCGCGCCACCCAGTGCTGTGCAGTGCTACCGAACTATCTCGAGTGATGCCAACGTGCCGTTCCGGGGGAGCGATCTGAGCGAAAGGGTTGAAGCGGGCGGAGGGCGGCGCGAACCCGCGCAAGCGCCCGCGGGCCGTCGACGCCAAGACTTCTCACACGCGCCCGCACCGGCCCGCGCGATGGACGACAAGCCGAGCGCCGGCGAGGAGCACTACAGCCTGCGCTGGAACAACCACCAGGCGCACCTGCTGCGGGCCTTCGAGGCGCTGCTGCACGCGGAGACGCTCGTCGACGTCACCCTGGTGTGCGCCGAACGCCGCGTCCGCGCCCACAAGGTCCTGCTCGGCGCCTGCAGCCCGCTGTTCCGGCGGATATTCAGCGAGAACCCGTGCAAGCACCCGGTTATCGTGTTGAAAGACTTTCAGGGATGGGAAGTGCAGGCGGTCGTGGACTTTATGTACCGCGGGGAGGTTTCGGTGGCCCAGGAGCAACTGGGCACGGTGATCCGCGCGGGGGAGTCGCTGCAGGTGCGCGGCCTGGCCGACCAGGAGGTGGCGGAGTGTGCGGAGTCGGAGCGGTCGCCGGGAGGCAGCCCGCCGCCGGGCCCGCCGCCCGCCACGCCGCCGCACAGCCCGCACAGCCCGCAGCCGCGCCGCAAGCAGGCCCGGCCTCGCCGCCGTTCCGGAGAATCCGACACGCCGGAGAATCTGTCCATGAGGCGATCTCCGAGCGGTCTGAAGGCCGTGCGGCTGTCGCGGGGTAGATCTCCTCACAAGCAGGAGCCCGAGGAGCCGGAGACGGAGGCGCCCCCGCCGCCCAGGATGTTCCCATCGCACCAGGACATGTTTCCCCCGGTGCCTCCGCCGGCAGTCTCGGCGATGCCGCTGACGCCTCCCCACAGTAAGTACCCGCACACTTTACACACATTTAGATAGGAGCGAAGTTAAGAAAATTTAATGGGTTCCAATAAATGGGCACTTTCTATCTATTAGGCTCGAGCATCGGGGAAGCGGGTGGACTGCTGCATATTTGTGATTAATTAAGTGATAAGCGCCAGGTAGCGAATACGAGTTTGTTCGCTGATTGCGTCTCGACGACCGCCTGATTGAAATGAGATCTTTGACATTTACAATCTATAGGAAAACCAATTAAGGATTGCATAAAATGTTAACTGAAACGTTTTGTGATTTTATATCGCTGAATGAATTATGATAGGAAAGATCTATGATCGCCACTGAGCTCGTGACAAGCTTAACAGTACAAAAGTTAAAAAATCATCAAATTTTGTGTCAACTGCCCACATTAAAAAATCATCTACATAAAAACATTTCTCGTTGTTTTGTATAACAACAATCTTCGTTAACGAATATTTGTTTTCGAATCTGTGTCATATTAATTAATAACATGATTCATGTTACCTAACATGACAATTATTGAGTAAATTGGATCGTAAAATATGTATAAATTGTCTAATTGCCGCAATATAAATTATAGTAACATTGAACTAACTATTTTGTGAAAGCCACAATCGAGTTGGCGACACGGCCCATGTCGGTACCTAGTACCTACAGTCTACACACGCCTAGATAATATTATTCTGCATTCTATTCGTTCATTCATTTACCACTTTGCTTATAACTTTGTTGCTTCTATTCTAATTTTGAATTCTAAATATTAAAAAGTGATCATTCTTACGTCCTATAGCTTAGCTTCGTCATAAACTTTCGTATTATTGTTCTTAAATTAATCTAAACAACCTAATTTAACATTTTTGGCAAACTTAGAAAGTTGTTCAGAAATAAGTCCAGCAAAAATTTTCCTGAACATTTACAATTTTTTTGCATAAAAATGGCGTAGGGGTTTCATATTCATTCTTTAGGGTTGAGAGCATTAGCATTTTAGTTTACGATAACATCATTAAAGTTTATAGCATATTTCATAAAATATTTTACGATTGTATTTTTGTTCATCTTTTTCGTAGCTTCGTGTAGGTAGCACTAGGTGTTTTCTTTTATTTTAAGTGTCATCTCAACTCATCTGCACTATCAGTGGAATAAAAAATTGGGAACCTTCTTTACGTATGCAATAGAAGCTTTAATAGAATATTTGTTTAGATTATATTATGACTCTTTTATAAAAATCGTTTAACAAAAATAATAGTCAAAAATCAATTTTAAAACCAGTTCACCAATTT